>BJCN01342941.1:4401-15828 GCA_018326445.1 Flaveria brownii
ACTGGTCTACCAAAGATAGTCCTGAAGTGGCGCCCTCCGCGTACGATGTCCAAAATTCCATTAAGGGAGATGCCACAGGACTTTACCCCACATTTTAAGTGGTGGTACTATGACTGGCGCTCGGGAGAGGCTGTCATCGTTTTGGATAGGGAAGGCACGGTGGACACAATAAGGGTGTTCGACCCCATGTGGCTTATCAACTTGTCAGCGTCAGATGTTTATACGCTATACAAGTGGCCATTATTTTTGACACGCAGGATATAGTGCAAGCACTACAGTTTCAGCATATCATACGTTTATGCTTCGCACTGAATATCCATGCCGGGGTTTCGAAAGAAGAACAAGTGAAGAGATTTGAAAAGTTCAAGAAGGAAGTCAAAGTTTAGATAGATCTAGGTCCAAGGGGGAGTTTGTTGGTACACATGTCCATAGGTCTAGTCTAGTGAGCTTCAATGTAATAGACTTTCATCTTGTAACACATATTTAATGTATTATCAATGTAATGAAAGACTCTTCCGTGAATGTTTTGTGGTTGTTTAATGTTATATTGAATGTTTAATGTTATATCTACTAATATTATCTATTGCTACACGCTTATACGATCATGTTATATAGGTTTACAGTTGTTAGACATAGTTCTGAATCATGTAAGGTTCAAGAATGTGTTTAACTAAGTATTCTGATTCAGTCGCACGACTGGACCATGCGAATGGGCCAATCGCACGACTGAACCAGGTGATTGAGTCAATCGCACGATTGAGTCATAAGACTGACTCAGTCGTATGAATGAATCAATCGTATGACTCAGTCGCACGACTTAGCCATTCGCTTGGCTCAGTCGTACGAATGAAAGCTGTAACGTATAAATACCACTTAATTCGTAGAAAAACGAGACACTTCGATAATTTACAACCCTAGCCGTCCCAGTTCGCACAGAGCGTCCCTTCCAAGTTCATAGAACGTTTCAGATCATTCCTACTTCATTCTTAACGTATTCTAATCGTTAGGTTTGATCCGGTTAACGTTCTCCCTGATTGGATCACCAATCAAATAGAATTTCGCGCTATTTGATTCGGTTTCACGTAGAATCAGTTAGTACTCCGTCCGTACACGGTCCTAACAATTCTTCAAAATAATGAACTAGAAATAGTTATTAGAAATAATATCACTTTAACTTTCTGATCATTTACGGGTATCCTGTTATTAGTCTGAGACATCTACAATAATTGTTATAGTTTTCTAAAACTAATGGTATGTTAAAATGGCATTTTTCTAACATTAAGTTATGTTTTCAGAAATCCTATACTTAAAGGGTGGTGCACAAGTATTACCTACATCACCAAGGGCTTGCTGGCTAGCGTTGTAAGTGACCCGATGTCGGTTTCTTTTCACTACGGAGCCAGTTTACAAGAAATCCATGTTAGCTCGTGTTTATAACATTAACATAACTATTTGAAATTATGTCTTTAATCACACCATGTAATTCATCACAGTTACATAAGTGTAATTTAATTTAGAATGATAACCTTACTTGTTGAAAGATTAACCAAAAGTCGCAATCTATCTTTATTTATTGTTATTTATTTTAATTATTATTATAAAAACCATAGAAATAGTTAGTCGCCTCAAATCAAGCTTATCATTTTTTAAATCAAAAACTAATTTGGTATTCAATTAGGTTGTTGAGTATATTTAGTGTGTGTCCATAAATTGATACTTGGTTCTTACCAACAATATACTATACATGACATGTACACATGTCTTTTGTGTGTGTATTTTAGCATAAGTAAAAACTAACTAAAACAAAATTTGTGCAAAAATCTTTATCAAAATATATATACTATTTGCACACACCACTGTAAGGCCCTGTTTCGAGTCAGCCTCACAGTTGGGTTTTAAACATCATAAGCACATAATTCTTAAACTTTAAACATTTAATAACATAGCAGCGGAATTAAAATGTCATTATAAGGGTTATTGACTTTCTTCTATTACTATCATCTATCTATCAAACTATCAACCATTAGAATGCTAGTCTTTCATGTGACTAGGGAACTTCACATCCGTGCCAAACTGTCATTCTTTATTCCATAATCACTTATCTGTCAAGCCAATATGCATACCAAAATCAGCATTACTAAGTAAGTTCTAGTTTTTAAAACTTTAAATAACTCCTACCATATTAATTATTTGAAAACTTTTCACGTTACGTTATCAATACATTATGGTTTTATATCATTATAACAATCCATTCTTTCATACATTATCATACCTTCATACTTTATCAACTTTCATACTTTATCATAGTTTCATACCTTTTCGTCATGGTGAGCATACACAAGGTATAACTCCTATCATAGTAACAATGCACCATGCAAAGATTCTCTAGGTGGGTGCACATGCGACACTCCCTAACATGGGTGAACAAGCACCAGGAAGGGCCCCCATTGTTAGAGTGTGAATTATACAACTCATGTACGTTAAGTGCATACAAGATGCAATTCCTATCAAGTCTATGCAAGATACAACTCCAATTAGGTGAGCAGTGCACAAGGCAAAGCTCCTATCAGAGCAACAATACACATGGAAAGGATTCTCTAGGTTGAGAATGCAACAAATACAAACTCCTATCAGTGCTTGCAAGACTTCCTGTACAATCAACTTTCCATAGATAATACATATCTAAGATTCTTTACATAAAGTGTAGCTCATCAGTACTAGACACTTTCCTTACTATACCATACAACATCATACAATAACATGCTTAAATTACAAGGTTACAATAGAACAAATGCAGGTAACAAGGGTGGACTAATATGGGTGACAAATGTAATATGGGTAATAATAAACGATAGATTATTGCGGGTAAGGTAAACTAATGTGGGTGGACTAATGAGGGTCACACAAGAAATGCAGGTAATAGTATTTGATAGATTATTACGGGTGAGGTAAACTAATGCGTGTGGACTGATGTGGGTGAACTACTTGTTTATCCGCATTTCTTCACTTGGGCTTCATAGGTGAGGCTAGAACAAATACGAACGATAGTCCGGAAATTGCGATTAACTGGTCAACTAATGCGGGTGGATTTATGTTCATCCGCATTAGTTTAACTTGGGTGTTCATCCACATTAGTTTAACTTGGGTATTTTCTGAGGAATATGACTACTATAACAAACGGGGGTAATAGTGATGACTAATGTGGGTGAACTACTTGATCATTCGCATTTGTACACTTGGAACATTCTAAGGAAACTAGTAACAAATACGGGTAACATATCATGCCCGCATTTGATGACAAATGTGGACAACAGTAACGTATACATTCGCATAAATAAATGCGACTCAACTATACACATCCGCATTTGTATACTTAGTGAATAAGATACAAATACATATGAATTTCAAGAAATGCTGGTGTTGATGATTCACTTGTATTAATTTCTACACTTATCACATTTCCCATGCATACCATCTGGGTTCATAGAACCATCTCTTCATCTATCAACTTTTATAAAACTCATCAAAATGATAACTTTCATACTATAAAACGTTTAATCTTTAATAAATCATTCTTAGTATGCATACTAGCCCCTAATACATGAAAACACATAAAAGTGAGGATCTAGAACCCACATTAACAAGAACTCGATGAAAATCCTAACTCGAGAAGTATCAACCGAGATCTAGATAAACACACATCAAGGTGACAACTATAATGATCAAAATGATGCTAAAACACCTAAATAGCACAGATCTAGCTTTCCTTACGCTAAAGTCCTCACCTTTGATTAAATATTTGATTTTTCTCTCTAAAAATATAGCTTTCTCTCTCTAATAGCCCCTTTGCATGAAGGTTTGCATTGAGCGGTAATAAATCCTTTTAAAGGGGCAATTTTAGATTGTCAACTTTCATTTGCCCACCTTTAGTCCGTAAACTTCTTCATTTCCTTTATTCCCCTCGATCATATATATAAATATAAAATCGGGACATTACGACCACCAATCAAGACAAACTTTCAACTTCCAGACATATCCTCACCAAACCTCCCCGAAAAGCTTAGATAGATTATATTTGTAACAAGTTGGGCGTGATCAACATATGCTTCAACTTGAGGAGTGTTAGTTGTAAATTTTAGTTATTATATTTTGTTTATGGCCCATGGGTTAAAGCCCATCTTGATTTAGGGTTTGTGTATTCTTCTATATATTAGGAGTTTTCTTCTTTTCTAATTAAATAGAGACTTTTTATCCACGGACGTTAGGTTGTGTTTGGGAATGATAAATAGAAGGTAGTTATAGGAAACTTGGCCATTGCAAGTTGTGATAAAAGGGGGCTTTATTACGGTTCAGCTTGAGAACGCGAAACCGCAAACTGGTCATCAGTTTGGTTTTGTGATCGGTATTTTTTTTTAATTTTTTTTCTAAAAATTTAATGCTTTGGAACTATAGTGAATGGTTTGTTTTACGGTTTATACCAAAAACTTGATGTAGAAAACTGAATTGAACCGTATGTGTATATATATAATAAATTAAATAAAACTACATATATGGATGGCTGGCCATTTAGATTTTAGGAGACTTTACTGAAAAATAAAAACTATGAATACGCGGTTCAGAAAATTTTCAACCCCGCAACTTATATTCTCTATATTTTTTACTTCCTCTAATAAACAATTTCACTACTCTTTTTCTCTTTAAGGGGGTGATTGGCTTTCCTTTTCAAAAGGCTTTTTAGCTTTAAAATTTTTAGCTTATTGACTTATTTGAGGGGTATTTTTATCTTTTTACCCCACAAATAAGTCAAAAGGAGATAAAAAAAGGACTCCCAAACACCTACTAAAGGTTGTAACCCTACTCGCCTCTTCCTCTCATGGAGCCCTCTTTCAATTGAAACATAATAGGAGAATCAATCCGTGATAGTAATATTGGTCGGTAATAGCAACATTGATTGACAATATCAGAGCAGGTTTGTTTTCTTTCCATCATCTTCCTATCCCTCTTTCAATCAATGATTAGTATCTCTATGTTCGGATTTTATTCATCGTTTTTTATTAGTCCAGCTTTATCACTTGATTTATGATTCATTCATCAATTTTTTGTCATGAATGTTCACTTTAATCATCAGGAGTATGGATATTAGAGATATCAATAATGAAAGTAGTCAAAGGCAATCAACTATTGGGAGCACTTTAACAAACCAAACTTAATTCCAACCGAAGGTGTACGTACCACTTGTAACCGTGGTAATACAAGCTTTATTTATAAGCCAACTAGGATTGGTAGTTGGTAGTTTGTATTACAGCTTGGCCTCCAATAGTGACTTGAACGTTCTCCTCTTTAGTGTCCCCACAAAAGTTACAATGTGAGTACTCGGTTTTAGATCGACTAATCGCAAGCCTTAGATAAGCAGGAAGATCAATTACCTAATTATATGTTTTATCCTCGTATTTTATATAGACATCTCCTATGAAATTATAATTATCATCTCCAAAGTAATAAAATTAATCTACTAGTTGTAGCTATAGGCTTAAGTCTATTTAGACCACATAAATCACGTTTTTTCTTTTTCAATTCTTCATTTCTATTTTAGTGTGTTTCTATATAATTTGTGCAACTAGTTACAACATATCAGAAACCTCTTCACATATGAGCTAGTCAGACTAACAGCAGAACTCTATTGTCCTCTGCTAGAAGATATAGCACTAGATTTGCTAAGCAAAACTGACTAAGCACTAAATAATCAAGGTAATAGACTAATAATAAACATCATGACATCCAATTTGATTTTGCGTTCTTCCATGATCTTTAAATTAGTAGTCGGCGGGGAAATAGGACATAAAGTTTATCCTAAAGCTTCAAACCCGAGTGAAGAATCAATGTGTGTGAAATCTCCTTGCTCAACTCTATTGTAGACCCAAACAATAAAATAAGCATGAGACAAGGATTCCTTTGTCGAGAAGGATGAAAAAAGATGATAAGTGGAAGCCATAAAAGATATAGCACTAGAGTTATTCAACAACGGTCGAGCATTAAAAATATTTAGGTTATAGGCCGGTAATAAACCTCATGCCATCCATTTTTGTGTTACGCTCATCCTTGTCTTCAAATTAGTAGTCTAACACGAATAGGCCACAAAGTTCATCTTATAGTTTTAAAAACCGAGCGATGAAATTATTTCGGATAAACATGGATGACCAACTCATTATTATTATTATCATCTAATTTAATTGTATTCATTAACTAGTCAAAGTAATTGTAGAGATCCACATATTTCTCCGGTATTATCTTGAATATTTGTATATATATTATATACCATTAATGAAATCAACCTTTTACATTCAAACTCTCTGTTGCCATATGGTATTAGAGCTACAAATACTCCTCTGAGTTCGATCCTTTTGAAATCCCAACCTATAACACACTTCAGCCATGGCATCTCCCAATTTCATTGTCCAACTTACTGCAACACAACATTTCCCCATCAAACTCACATCGTCCAATTTCACCACATGGAGAAAACATATCATGTCCACACTCATAGGACTCGATCTTGACAAACATATAACCGGCCCAACTAATCAACCATCCAAGCTTATCACTGGCGATGTTCCAAAACCGAACCCTGAGTACACCGTCTGGTTCCGGCAAGATCAAATTATCATTAGCGCCCTCCTTGGAAGCCTCTTTGAAACCATTCAACCAATCATCTCTTCCGCAGAGACAGCCCGTCAAGCATGGGACAAACTCAATGCTAGTTATGCTAGTAATTCCCGCTCCCGGATCATATCTCTCAAATCGAAGTTAGCCAAAAACCCGAAGGGAACTCGAACAATCACAGAGTTCCTACATGACATGAAGAACGTGGTAGACGAACTTGCTCTTGCTCAACGTCCGGTCGATGAAGAAGATCTTATCGTACACACCCTTAATCAACTAGGGGATGAATATAGTAATATTGTTACAACCATCAAAGCTCGTGAAAAATCTATATCTTATCCTAAGTTGTTTGATAAACTCGTTGATTTCGAATGGTCAATGAAAGAATCAGAACCCACTCCGGTCATGGCTACTGTGAACTATACTCACCGCACCAATCGACCTTCCCAACGAAACTCACGAGAAAACCACTCTGGACGTTCCATGCGAGCCAGATCGCTGAAAATAAATAGGCCCCCTGCCCTGCACCGAACCAGTCCAACTATAGCTGGTATTCAAGGCAGTCTCTATACTATCAATGCTGCTCCATTCCGGGTCACGATACAAAGGAGTGTCGCAAGCTTGTGTGGTGTTTACGAGAGCAACATCACACTGGCTCCATCACCATCCACAGCTCCTGTTGTTAATACCACTTCAACTCAAGCTACCCCACCACGCTCTCAATGGATGATGTTTGATACTGTAGCCTCACATCACGTAAAACCCAATCATGATTCGCTTCACACGCTATCGGAGTACGGTGAACCATATGAGATTGTCCTCGGTAATGGTAAAACTCTTTCTATTTCTCACACAGGTCACACAACAATTCCCATTTCATCTCGATCTCTTTCGTTAAATAATGTTCTTTGTGTTCCACACATTCGTAATACTCTTGTTTCGGTTGCAAAATTGTGTAAATCTAATAACGTTTCTGTGGAATTTTTTCCGTTTCATTTTTTGATCAAGGATATTCGCACGGGGGCGTATCCTATGCGAGGAACGAACCACAATGACGTCTACTATGCTTCGGTTCGATCCTTCCCGGAAGTCAACTCCATCACCCTCACCACTCTAAGCGCTTGGCATCACAAGTTTGGTTACCCGTCTACAAAAATTTTCCATAAGCTTCTCAAGAATGTTGGTTTCAATTTTTTAAGTCTATGTCATCATGTTCTTTTCATTGTGACCCATGTTCTATTAATAAAAGCCATAAACTACCATTTGGCCTAAACTCATTTACTGCTAATAAACCTTTACAATTAGTTTATTCAGATGTTTGGGGACCAGTTGTTCCATTGATGGCTTTGTTTATTATGTTGTTTTCGTTGATTACTACTTGAAGTATGTTTGGTTATACCCTATGAAGCGAAAGTCCGATGTCACTATATTATTTCCCCAATTTAAAACATTGGTTGAAAAGTTCTTTCAAACACCACTTATATCTATCTTTACCGACAATGGGGGTGAGTATATTGGCCTAAAAACATATCTTCAAACGAATGGCATATCTCACTTCACCACACCACCCCACACCGCCGAACAAAACGGTATAGCTGAACGCCGACATCGTCATATTGTTGAAACCGGTCTATCTCTCCTTCATTACGCTCATCTTCCGATGTCATTTTGGTCCCATACCTTCCAAACCACAGTTTATCTCATTAATAGACTACCAACCTAAACTCTCAACTTTCAATCTCCTTACCAACGGCTATACAATTCTTCTCCTCACTACTCCAAACTAAAGCCGTTCGGTTGTTTATGTTTTCCATGGCTAAAACCTTATAACACATCTAAACTACAACCCCGGTCATTGCGTTGCATTTTTCTTGGTTACTCCTCGTCAAAATCTGCCTATAAATGCCTTGACATTGCCTCCTCGCGACTGTACCAATCCTACCATGTTGAGTTTGTCGAACACATTTTTCCTTATAAAACAAATACATAACCTATTAATCTTCCCACTGCTGACTCCATACTCCTTAGAAATCAACACCCATCAACCCTAAATAATGCTACTGTCATCCCAACACCTTCCATACAAAACTCCACCCCACTTACTCCTACCACTCCCCCTTCTACTAATTCCACTCCCAATATTCCCATGCACCCACAACCACCTTCCATGCAATCCTTTACATCACCCGTTATTACCCAAACCTCACCTATTCACCTTGAACCCAACCTGGTTACCACGTCCACCCCACTCTCTCATGCCAACATCCATTCCTATTACCCCTCCCACCCAACCTTAGCATCTTCCACACCCTCAACACCCATTTATCCACCACCTTGCAGCCCCTCATCGATTCACCCTACCCCCTCTTCACCGTTATCCCATTCCACGTCTCCATCCTCTGCCGACTCACCGACACCTCCTAACCCACTTCCCGCCTTTACTACTCGGGCATGAAAACCCAATCCCAAATACTTCAACCCACAATTCATCAACACCACCATTGTTCATCCCATTCCAAGTACCTTGGAACCTACCACTCATACCCAAGCACTCAAAGATGAAAAATGGCGCCAAGCAATGGATTCAGAATTCAATGCTCTCCTTCACAACCAAACATGGTAGCTTGTCCCTTGTACCTCTCAAACACCCATTGGTTGCAAATAGGTCTTTCGCATCAAGCGCAATTTGGATGGATCCGTTGCTAAATACAAGGCGTGCCTAGTCGCTAAGGGATTTCATTAACAATATGGTAAAGACTACTTTGATACATTCAGTCCTGTCATAAAACTGGTTACCATTCGAACCATTCTCTCTATCACCTTATCCAACAATTGGTCGATATGACAACTTGATGTTAATAATGCCTTTCTTCATGGAACAGTCCAAGACGAAGTCTTCATGGTTCAACCTCCCGTCTTTGTCCATCCCCAATTTCCAAACCACATTTGTCGGCTTCGAAAATCCTTGTATGGCTTGAAACAAGCTCCTCGAGTTTGGTACTTAGAACTCATAAACTTTCTCTTGAGTTTTGGTTTTCGCAAGTCTCAAGCTGATGCCTCTCTATTCACCTACTTCCATAATGATGTTATCGCATACTTCATGGTATATGTTGATGATATCGTGCTAACCGGTAACAACCCCACCTTTCTGGATCATTTTGTTACCATGCTTAGTCGTCGGTTCTCGGTGAAAGACCTTGGTCCTCTTCATCACTTTCTTGGAATAGAAGTAATCTCTACTCCCACTGGCTTACTTCTATCCCAACATCGCCACATTCATGACCTTCTTTCCCAATTTCATATGGATGATGCAAAGGAGGTTATTACCCCTCTTAGCTCCTCTGATCCACTCAACCCGAATGATTCATCCTCATCAGTCGACCCAACCCCATACCGTCAACTAATTGGCTCCCTACAATATCTTGCGTTCACCCGACCCGACATTTCCTTCGCTATCAACAAACGCTCTCAATTCATGCACTCACCCAAACAATCTCACTGGCAATCCTTTAAACATGTTCTTCGGTACCTTAAAGGCACCATTCATTATGGCCTCTTCCTTCACCGTGGCTCACCTGTCAATCTCACTGCGTTCTCTGACTCTGATTGGGGAGGCGTTCATGATGGCGGTCGTTCCACCACAGCCTACATACTTTACCTGGGGTCCAACATTATATCATGGAAGTCCACTCGCCAAAAATCGGTGTCTCGCTCCTCGACTGAGGCCGAGTACAAGGCTCTCGCCAATGGAGCAGCAGAAATATCATGGGTTCAACACTTGTTATCTGAACTTGGCATACACCTTAACCAACCACCTATGCTATTTTGTGACAACACCGGTGCTACCTATCTCTGTGCTAACCCTGTCTATCATTCTCGTATGAAGCATGTGGCTTTGGATTATCACTTTGTTCGTGAGAAGGTCTCTAATGGTTCACTAAAAGTTTTCCACATCAACTCCAAAGATCAACTGGCGGATGCTCTCACCAAGCCTCTTAGTCGGGCTCCCTTCCTACGGATTCGTTCCAAGATTGGTGTCTCCAATGGGCGTATTACGGATAAACATGGATGACCAAGTCATTATTATTATTATTATCTAATTTACTTGTATCTATTAACTAGTCAAAGTAGTTGTAGAGATCCACATATTTATCCTGTATTATCTTGAATATTTGTATATTTATATTACATACCATTAATGAAATCATCAACATTTTGCATTCAAACTCTTTGTTGCCCTAGAAATTAGTGAACATCGAACCTCCATGCTACACTCTAGTGCACGCCTAACGAAATAAGCACGAGATAAGGACTTCTTCATTGAGAAGGATGAAGAAAAATGATCCCACATTCTAAACATAACAGGAAAGTTTTAAGCAATGTTAAGTATTTATGTCATCATAGCACTCCAATTCCGTTTGAATCCCGCTATCATCAATGCACCATTTCAAGTGTTTGGATTCGGTGGTTGTTTACTTAGATGGTCTTCTTTATCCAAGCTTGAAAGACCTTTTTAAACAAACAGACTACATAAACTTCAATTAATGGAATCTAGTTTCAGAAGGATGCGTAGGGCGGAAGCAAGAATGATTATCCCTAGTGCAATCTAGTTTACCGAAGCAATATGAATCTTTTTCATCTCGCACTACAATATACTCAAACAAGAATGTCATGTAGAACAAGAAAAATAGTAATAGTGGTTTAGATTTAGGTCAAGAACATAAAACTCGTGGCAAAGTAGTACGACAGAAGCTAAAACAATACACT
>BJCN01343009.1:0-11912 GCA_018326445.1 Flaveria brownii
GCACGACAACGATATATTAAAACGGGCATAACTTAAGTTAGGAAAGGAGTTACGGGACCCATGTCACATCCCGGCGGAAGCGTGAAGTTCTTGGGTGGGACTCGTCAGTTCAAAACGTATTGATTAACATAACATGCAAATCACAGAAATAAACTAAACATCATTTTCATTGATTTATAATTAGAGGATTACATTGTTATAAAATTTAGTCTAATATTTTAGACTTATACATTTTGTAATCCTATTCTAGATACATGTCTTCAATATTTTATACATTCTTCAGCTAGTAGTGGACGTGAACATCTACATAGAGACTGAAGTCAAACAAATCTATAGTCAACCAGATGCACAGCTTCCCTAAATAGTCGTGCCGATCACTAAACATGTTGAACGTATACACGAGATTATAATACATTATGTTGACCTGAAAAAGTATATTTAAAATAGCTAACGTATAGTTGGTGAGAACATAGGTTTATTCAACAACATAAATATTTTGAATCATGTAACACAATCAAACTCACAACCTAACGTACTCACATGTTAAGTGATTCATAACTGTCAAGTACAAATCACAAAATTAAATAATATAACATTATTGTCCTTATCCACCAAATGTAGGTTGATATTTTCCTAAGTAGCACTACCTATATTATTTAACGGTTCCTCATCCGAATTAATGGTTGTGTCAGTATGACAGTAACATATCAAAATTCTCAAATTTGCATCAAATTCAACACAAACAGTATGCTTTTTCCACCTAAAATTTATAAATCAAAAAGGGGATATGTTACTCACCTTAATTCTAGCCAACAAAACTACGAGTTGCTCATGTATCAAATTATACCGTTACTTACTGATAATTAATAAGAAACGTGTCCGTCACTACTTCTGGTTCATGTCGGACTTCTTCATCTTGCAATACAAATGCTCTGCCACATGGATTGTTTGGTTAGTTGCAGTTTTTCCTTTCAGTTTCGAACACTCGTGACGAAAATGA
Organism: Flaveria brownii; assembly: GCA_018326445.1. NCBI lineage: Eukaryota > Viridiplantae > Streptophyta > Magnoliopsida > Asterales > Asteraceae > Flaveria > Flaveria brownii. Next base: position 1,001 of record BJCN01343009.1, read on the forward strand.
TTTTCATTTCCACACTGGTAGCGAACTAGTTTCAGGTTTGCGGGTCCCTTACAATCTTTTGATAGGTGTCCCTTCTTTTTATAGTTATAGCAAAGTACCACCCTGCATTTACCATTATGGTATCTCTTGCAGACATTGCACCACGATTGACCTTCTGTCTGTGGTCTCCTTTCCTGGACAATTCCCATAAAATTTCTCACAGGATTTCTATTTACCTTCTTCTGCTGATTTCCTCCAAATCTTCATCCAGAGTTATTGTTGCTCCACTTTCTTTTATCTCCAATCCTTGAATCAGTCAATGATCCATTCGTTATCATCTCTTTGACATCTGTTTGGATTATCTGGATTTCCCGTTGTATCTTTTTAACCTGTTTGAGGATCTTGTTGGTTGTTTTTGTCTGACCTTCATCCAACATTTTTCTCTTAGATCCTCTTTCTTCAGTTTCAGAGGCAATGGGTTGCACTATGAATGTTGGGCCTGATATTAAGGGAATGATTTCTGGACTTCTATTTTCTGGCTCCTAAATCTTCTTAATCAGGAACTTCTTACCACTTCGGAAACTTTTCCTAGGGTCTCAATTGTATAGCCCCCAATGGTTATCGGTACCTTGAGGTTGGTTCTGACCATGGGTTGGGATACTTCTAGGTTGTCCTGTGGCTATATTTTTAGTGTTGTTTCTTTATAATTGTTATGATCCGAAGGATCAGTTTTATTATAGTAACTATCAGAATTACTAGTACTCATACTGCAAAAATTCTTATAAAATTTCAATTTATAATATTACTAGTACTAGTCAAATAATTTCACAAAGTATCATATTTTCACATAATTATGTACATCTCATACAAGATTTTCATTATTGTCTAAGCATAGACATGTTCACATGAAAAGAACATTTTTATTTTAATCATGCTAAAACTTGTTATCATATGAACTTATGGTTATAATCTAGGAATTTACTAATAATACCTAATTCTCTATAACCAATAGCTCTGATACCAATCTGTCATATCCCGACGGAAGCGTGAAATGCTTGGGTGTGACTCGTCAGTTCAAAATGCATTGATTCACATAACATGCAAGTCACATAAATAAACTAAACATTTACATTATGACAAAATTTAGTCTAATATTTTAGACTTGTATATTTTATAATCCTATTCTAGAGACACGTCTTCAATATTTCATACATTCTTCAGCCCGTAGTGGACGTGAACATCCACATAGAGGCTGAAGTCAAACAAATCGATAGTCAACCAGATGCACAGCTTCCCTAAATAGTCATGCCGATCACTAAACATGTTGAACGTATACACGAGATTATAAGACGTTATGTTGACCTGAAAAGCATACTCAAAATAATCAACGTACAGTTGATGAGAACATAAGTTTATTCAACAACATAAATTATTTTGAATTGATGCAATACAATCAAACTCATAACCAACCCTACTCACATGTCAAGTGATTCATAAATGTCAAATACAAATCACAAAATCAAATAATATAACATCATTGCCCTCATCCGGAAAATGCAGGTTGATATATTCCTAACTAGCGCTACCTTATTATTTGACGGTTACTCATCCGAATTAATGATTGTGTCAGTATGGCAGTAACAGGTCAAAATTCTTAAATTTGCATCAAATTCAACACAAACAGTATGCTTTTTCCCTCAAAAATTTATAAATAAAAAAGGACTATGTTACTCACTTTAATTTCAACCAACAAGTCAAATAATTCCTATAAAATAATTATTTATTAGAATAAATCTTATTTTCTTTAAAATTTTCAGCATTTAAATCACTAATTATCTCAAAATTCCTAATCGGTAGCTAGTGTTATCCAAAAATCACTAAATTTTACTAGCAGGAATATTCTAAATCTATATCATCCTATAAAATTTTAAATCAGTAACTCATAACAGGCAATTTACTAGAATTTTCATATGTTTTACAATAAATGGCCGGAATAGCTACATATCTCTAAAAATTTCAAAATTTATACATTGTTCCTTTCAGTATATCATAACTTATGTAAATTAATATATTCAATATTATTACCCTATAAGTTACTGTTTAATATCTCTAATATTTCTTAACAAGTTCCTAAATTTTATTTCCACAATCACAATCATTTGAGTACTTAATCTAATTTATTATTAATATCCCATGTTTCAACCCTTTAATTCTTGTATTTTTGTTTAAATCCTTGATTTTTATAAAACCTTCAAATTTTCTGTTTTTGAATCCCTTTCTTAATGATTTTTGATAAAAGTCATGTGTCATGAGGTTTTATGAATATCCTTGATGGTTTAACTTTAAAGGGTTGGTTATATGTGTTAGTTAAACACATATGCATTTCCTAACTTGTTACTTTGTGGATTTAAGAATCAAACCTTGATTAATAATGAAAGAACTTAAGAGAATTGCTGGGCTAGACCCTTCATGGTCCGCTTGGTGTGATGGTTCTTGAGTTAAGAGGTTGATCACAGGCTTTGTGGAAGACAACTTAGTATGATGATGTTTTAGAGGTTATGGATTGTTTGGTGATCAAGAGTTGGTGATTGTATGATATGAGGACCGAGAGTAATAAGGTGAGGTGGAGATGATTCTGAAAACCGAGAGGAATAGAGGGTTGGAATCGGGTGGTATGGTTGTGGATGTGGTGGTTTGTGGTTGTGATGATTTAAGTTGAGGTGGTGTTGGTTCCATGCGGCCGAGAGGTAAGAAGTGGGGAAGTTCATCATTACCTCTAAGTCCTAGACTTATGAGGTGGTGATTATAAGGGTGATTAGTTGGTTTCTTAGGGATAGGCGGCAAGTTCTAAAGATGGTTTAGTGTCATGGTGGTGCTAGGTGGCGATAAAATATGCTAATGACTCACTTAGTCATTAAGCTAGGGTTAGTTATTAGTTTAGTTGTTAATCGGGTTAATTATTGCCTTAGTGAGCCGATACAAAGGTTAAAGTTATGTTTTAGTTAATGTTTAGGTGTTTAGGATTAGTTTAGTTCTATTTTTATGACATAAAATTTATAGATGCTAGCTTGATTAGTAGGGTTTGATTAAGTTTAAGTCTTATTACATTACATGTAGCTAAAAGCATCTAACATTCAAGCAAAAATCACATAATCCTAAGGTTGACAAACACTAGATTCATACAAGAGTTGCACGTATGCATATGTAAATATTCATGCATCATCATAAAAGATTCAAGTAAGGTTAACACAAAAGAAGTCAACTTAAAAATTTCTAATAAGATATATATATGTATATACTATTTACTTAGATTAGTTCTTAACAACATTTAATTTACCTTACCTTGACGTAGGGTTGTCACAACTCACGACCTGTCCACGGAAAGATCTTAAAAAGTTACGCATGAAAGGCAAGGTTGTACAGGCGGTGGAGCCACCAACAACGTGGTTTGTGTTTTGTTGGAATTTGACCTAATTTGGGAGGTTTTAAAGGGGAAACCCTATTACGAAAATTACCTTTGACAACATCAATCTTGGATGAAAACGAAGCATCTTTCACCATTCCAAATCCCTTCCAACATAAGATCATCAAAATCACATGCTTAATTCGATTTGCTTTGAAGATTCAATGATGAGGCAAGGCTAATTTGTTTGTGATTCACTTTGGGAGACGGGTTTGTGTAAGTTTTCGTTCTTCTTTGTTGTAACTTAGATTTGAGGCTGGATCTTGAACCTATGATTTGATCATTTCAACAATCTGATTATGTTTAAACCTAATTTTATTTTTCTATAACTTTGGTTTTCTTTAATCATTGTGTGATTGATTCTTAGAATTTAGGTTACATTAGTCAAATTGGTGATTGTGTGAATAAAGTCCTTTAAGCTTTAATCCATAATTATCACTTAAATATTATCATGTGTAAGTCACTATTAATGACTTCTCACTAGGTTTTACTAAAAAAATGTAACTTTATCAAACCTGAATTTTAAAATAGATTGTTTTTTCTCCAAGATTGTTAAAGAACCAGCCTTTTATTTCATTCATTTAAGTATTTCTCAAATAAATCCATAAATCAATTTACTTTACAATGTTTAATTCTTTTAGTTTAATCATTACTAGCACTTCCCTGTGGATTCGACACCCTTCTTACTCTTTGCTATTAAGGGTGATTAGGGACTCTTTAGTTAATATTTTTGACCGATCACGCGATATCAATCAAAATAGCACCGTTTCTGTGGAATCGTTGCGATTATGGTATCTTACCCGTAAGTCCTTTAGAGGTGTGCAAGTGCTATGGAAGTGGTGGAGGTTTGATTGCTATAGAAGCTTATGTGGACAAGATGATATATTGGGTTATTGATTGGTTACACTAGTTTTTAATAGTCCAGATATAAACTGAGAAGAGTGAATTATTATGAGGGGTGTGTAAATGAGACAAAAAAACAAAAGCACGTTAAGCTTAGTTGGGTGATGTCCTGTTTTAATTGCCTATAATTGTCTTGCTAGAATGTAAATCTATTGCATAATGTAAGTCTTGGGAATATGAGCATGACCTTGGACCTTAAATGATTTTTAATAAGTGATTAGTGATATATATTTGCAATGAAGGTTTTGTAAATTACAATTAAGCTTTGCTTGACGACAAGCAAAAGGTAAGTGTGAAGGATTGTGATCCGGTGGGGAAAGTTCAATATTTAAAGGCTTTTTTTCATGTTTTACGTGTCAATTTATGAGAAATAGATTTACTTTTATAACTTTAGTGTATTTGTAGGTTAAATGTAAAGTATACGAATAAGTTGGAAGAAACAGAACGAGAATTGGAGCTCGAGAAGTAAAGAAATGTTAAAGCGAAGTTGCACGATAATGCATGGTATCTTAAAACGGGCATAACTTGAGTTAAAAAAGAAGTTACGGGACCCACGACTTGTCTACGGAAAGATCTCGAAAATTTACACATGAAAATCAAGGCTGTATATGGGGGTGGCGCCACCGACGCCTCCATAGGCACCATTGACGCAAGGGTCCGTGTTTTGTTAGAATTTGGCCTAATTTTAGGGGTTTTAAAGGGAAAAAACCCTGTTACAAAAATTACCTATATCAATCTTGGACGAAAAAGAAACATCTTTCAACATTCCAAAGCTCTCCAACATCAAGATCATCAAAAACTAATGCTTAATTCGATTTGTTTTGAAGATTCAATGATGAGGCAAGGCTAATTCGTTTTTGATTCACTCTGGGGGATGGGTTGTGCAAGTTTTCTTTTTTCTTAGTTGTAACTTAGATTTGAGGTTGGATCTTGAACCTTTTAAGTTCTTATGGATTTAAATCATGATTTAATCATTTAAACAATTTGATTATATTTAAACCTAATTTTGATTTTCTATAACTTTGATTTTCTTTAATCATTGTGTGATTAATTCTTAGAATTAGGGTTACATTAGTCAAGTTTGTGATTGTATGAATGAAGTCCTTTAAGCTTTAATCCATAATTTTCACTTAGATCTTATCATGTATAAGTCATCATTAATGACTTCTCACTAGGTTTTACTTAAAAAACGTAACTTTATCAAACCTGAGTCATGAAGTTGATTGTTTTCTCCAAGATTGTTAAAAAACGTAAACTTTTATTTCATTCATTTAAGTATTTCCTCAAATAAATCCATAAATCAATTTATTTTTCAATGTTTAATTCTTTTAGTTTAGTCGTTACTAGCACTTCCCTTTGGATTCGACAGTACTCTTCTGACCCTTTGCTATTAATGGTGATTAGGCACTCTTTAGTTAATATACCGTAATCGCAACGACATCACGACATCACTTCCCTGTGGATTCGACACCTTTCGATCAGGATGTGCGACGATTTTCTTTTTTATATTCAATACTCCATAAAACGAGTACAGAAGAAAAAAAGGAAATTGCTATTCTCTCTTGAACAGAAAAATAAACTACTACTCCTACTTAAACTGAAGACATGTAGAAGAAGAAAAAAAACTAACAGGAACATGTGAAACAAACATTGAAATTTTTAACCACTTTATATAAGATAAATAGAACATACTCAAAGCAACCATTAAAAGTTTAGCTGTGACAAAACATAAAATAAAGAAAAAAAAAGTTACTCCCGGTACAGAAAATATGTTATGGGCTAACATACCTATTGCTAAACAATAAACATAATTTGGGTAAACTATAAAATATTTCATTTCTAATGCATACTCAAATACCATAAGCAATCTAGGACGACTTTGAGTCAACCAAAACCATCATCTCTAGTGCTGCTATCTTGTATATCTCTTCATTAGGAAAAGCCTCCAGGAACTCATCAGGAGCATTCACCTAAGCAAAATGAAAAATTTGTCACAATAATTAAAAGCTAAATAACGAAACGTATGATAAGTTGAGCTCTACGGAAAAATGAAAATATACTCACACGAGCATGAATCATAAACATGTGTTTAGCTTGATCAGAAGATACATGAAAAGAAACTATTTCTAGTTTGCACTTTTCCAACACGACACAAATAGCAGTAACGAGCCCAGGCTTCAAAGAGGAACAAATGTTTATTAGTGCATCCTGACCGCATACGTTTAAGGTGATATTAGATGAAGCCCATGTTTGGAAAAATGGTTTTGAAGGCGAAGGGAAGGACGGGTCAAACTTAGGACAATACACATTGTCGAATTGGCTTGTTGATGAACTCCCATGGGCTAAAAGGGATTCATCAGTATGCTTTTGTGGATGATTCAATGAAGTAACATTGGTGTTTGTTGAAGGACAGTTGAGCCTCTCTAGCTTCTGAGTCTCCAGCTTTTGGAGGGTCTGCTGCAGGTTTCTGATATAGCTTATCGCATCATCCACTATGGTTATCAATTTTGCCTGAAATGAAAATAGTAATTACAACAGAGTAACATAACTCTGCTAACCAAATGGATCAGGTAAATCGTAGCTTTTGTGCTGGGTAGATGACCTTCAAAAGGTTATGGCAGAAACAAGTGGAAGCAAGATTCGAAATTGAGGAAATCAGGTGCTTAATTTGCACGGCACATGGTTTACATAAGATAATCTTGTTTTGAAGATTTCATTAATCAAAAGACATAAGTTTACAACAAAAGAAAAAGGGAACATACGTAACTTCACTAGCTCCACCATTAACTAAAGGTTGTGTTATGCCAACTGGTGATGAAAATTCTTAGTATTAAACATTGAACCTGACAAAATAAACTCTAAATAAAATCTTAATGAGTTATAAAAGAGTTGTTATAAACTCCGCGCATAAACTATTTGTCATTCTTTTATCCTTTTTTAACGCCTTGTTGCAACATCAATTAAACCGATTAAAAGAAGGTTTATCACCATTTTTAGTCCTCGCGTATCGAAGATATATTAAATCCGCCTTGAACTCCCTTGTAGTCATCAACAAGATATAAGTATAATAATATCAACATGTAGGTATGATGAAATGGTACCTTAGGAGTTTGTTTAGGTAGCAAAGCATGAAGTTCATCAAACATATTCTTCATCTTTTTCCTCCTCCTTTTCTCTGTCCACAAATGTTTAGCATGCTCACTTGTTAGAAAATCTCTTATTCCCATCTCATCTTCACCATCACTATCCTGATTTTTCTCTCTCTTTATCTCAACACCACTCTTCTTTCTCTTCTTACCACCATTGATCACTAGCGGCGCCACTTCTACACCCCCAATTCCTGAATTTCCAATAGATCCCTTATCATGTTGCTTCATCTGCCGGCTATCATCAACACTTATGTTAGTCATCGCCCACCGTAAAGTGTCCCTAAATAACCCCTCATGACCATTATTTTCATCCATATTAGATGCTGCAATGGAGATCAAATTAGGGGAGGTAAGGGAGGTAACCAATGAAGGTGTGTTGAAGAAGATGGCAACGTCATAAAGTTCATTTATAAGGTGGTCATTTCAGAAGATAACAAAATAGACCAAAATTTACTCTACACATAAATCAAAATTTGAAACATAAATTTGTTTTTATGTACAGCCATCTCATTTTCTAACTGTCCTTATTTGTTGCTTAATGCATGAAATATGGATTAGGAACAAAAGTTTTTTTCCTTAATTAAAAAAAAGTTCGTATTTTGTTTATTTCCAAAACTAAAAGATCAACAAATGTAATGGGTATATGAAGATTAAATATCTTGAATAAAAATAGCCAAATTACTCATGTCATTCTCTTAATTCTGTATATTTAATACTTAAAAGTAACACGTCGCATAATATATGTACCTTATGTTATTTGTTTGTTCTTATTTTTTCACACATGAGTGTATATATATAAATATATACCAAGGATAAATGAGAGCAATCAAAATATCTGAATTTCATCTAATTACAAACAAAAAAAAGGTCACTGGTCATTTGGCGCAGTGATACCCTGATGGTTTATCTTAATAAGGTCGTCAGTATCACTCCGAATACAAATGCTCTAGCTTAGTAAAAAGTGTTTCAATTATGAATTTTCTTGTAAAAAAATTGAGGTACGATCCTGATTGATAAACAGATAGATAGACCTTATTATAATATCTATCCTTTTAAACATAGTCCTACTATTTTTATTAATAAATTACAGATGAAACTTACTAGCGTTACGAATTTATTTTGAAATGATTTCATATTTCAAAATTTAATGACAGAATCTTGTGATGTAAGAAAAACATGATTTTTAGATAAAGCTCGTCGACCGGTTTTTTTTTCCTTAAAAAATGTAAGGTATACGTCAATACATGAGTCTTGAGCAATACTAAAGTTGTTTAATAATTTCTAACTTAATTATTTCAATATGGGTTTATGTCATCAATGTCAAAGATATTTAGAGGCGTTTGACTAAAATAAATCTAAAAATTATATAGGTTATTTTTATAATATTGAAAAATATGTTTTGGATTTCTACTTAAATTTTCGTAACTGATTTATTCTGTGTATATATTTTGCAATTTGAAAAATATTCCATATATTTATGGGTATGGTTATGGTACAAGGGTATTTGTTGGACCAAAAGAACCAATGAGTCAAGATTAGAAAACCTTTAAGTCCCACAAAACATCATCAACAACTGCTGAATACTTGATCAGCTGGTTGACAAAGTCTGAAGTGTAACAGCTGATGATTCAAAGTACTGAAGACTTCAACAAGTGCTGAAGACAAAGATTGAAGATCAACAGCTGAAGATCAAAGTCTGAAGTTCAAGTGCTGAAGACAAAGACTGAAGATCAAAGTCTGAAGTTCAAGTGCTGAATACAAATGTACTGAAGACCATCAGTTGATATACAAAGACTGAAGACTAATACTGAAGACATCAGCTGATAACAACAGCTGATGACAAAAGCTGAAGATATCAGCTGTTGTATCTACTGAAGTTCAAGTCTGAAGTCAAGTGTTGAAGCTTTAGAGTTTGTCACAACAGCTGAAGAAGCCTTCTTCAGTTGTTGTGATGGTTTCCTTTTCAGTAGTTTGTATTGTACTCTCAGTAGTTTAGTTTCAGTACTTGTAAAATGAACGAAGAGGTTGTTCTTCAGTTGTTGTAGTTTCAGTAGTTTTCTTTTCCTTTCAGTAGTTGTAATAGATGTTAACACTTAGGATTTTTGTAAGAAGATGCCAGCTGTTTAACATCTTCAGTAGTTTTGTTAACATCAGTTGTTTGTTAATAACGGTTAGATGTCACTATCAAGTGACATCAGCCTACGTCACCTTTCCTTATATAAGGAAAGATGACCTAATTGTAACTGTGCCTTAAGCCGACACATTGAATGAAATATTCGTTTTGGCAGATATCTCTCTCTTCTATAACAAACTCTGTTTTATTGTTATATCATTTGTATTCTTGCTTGAGTTTGTGCTAATTCATTGATCATTCCGCTGCTAAATCTGTTTTAATTGATCAAACTAGAGGCTGAGATCCTATCAAACATCAATCTGCCTTAATAAGTTGTTAATGATCAATAAGTGATCACAATGAACTATATTTGCAAGTTGGATAGAGTTTCAACACTTAGAATTTTAAGAGTGAATTTCAGAGGGTGATTTGTGCGAATAGTCTACTTTTCAAACAACTGTACTTTATATAGCACGTAGAGTTCTCCCATGAGAAGTCTGAGTTCTCGCATGATGATCTTGTTGAATTTTGATAATGAACAAACCCTAGTTCATCCACTCGATCCAAAACTTTTTATTGATTAAATTAAATGTTATTGTTGGATTAGATTGATGCTATTGTTGACAATTTATGTAGATTTCAAAAGAAAATCTTGATTTTGACATGTAATTCATAACTTACCTAAACTGAAAACTTTACTTTCCAAAAACTTTGGATTTTGATATCTAGTGATATTTTTTATGTTATGATGTTTATTCTAGATTAAATTAATTATATAATTGATGAATTATTAGTTATTTTGATGAAATGTGTATTATTACATCAAATCCACCTAATGAGGAAACTTTGTAAATGCGATTTTTGAAGTTCAATAGTTTGAGCATGCATGGACTGTTAGGATCATACAAGAATGGTTATTAAGGCTAAATCCGCTGCAAACATAATCTAATTGATCAACACGAGAGGCTGAGATCCTGCATTAGATAGATCATGTAGATAGAAACTTGAATTTGGTGAATTTGGGAAAATTGGATGATTGAGTGTACATTTGTGCTAAATGATAATGTGTTGTTGTATTATTTAAAATAATGTTAGTAACTAGATTTACATGATTGAACCTTGTGGTGTATACGTGTAAGGCCCCGATCCCGGAGACCTCACAGTCGGTCATTCACAGCAATAATTACATAAAACGTTAAATATTACAAATTTAAGCAGCGGAATTAATTTAACAAAAGTCATTCATTTCATTATAAACACTGTTGTTAAGCAATACACCATAGTTGTTGGACCAAAAGAACCAAT
>BJCN01343030.1:9115-20542 GCA_018326445.1 Flaveria brownii
GAAGAAAATGGGAAGGGCTAAAGCGGTGGGGCCAGACAACATACCGATTGAAGTGTGGAAATGTCTGGGAAATGAGGGGCTCCAATGGCTAACGGATCTATTCAACACTATCTTTAAGTCAGGGAAGATGCCAGACCAGTGGAGAACCAGTGTCATAGTTCCCATATATAAGAAAAAAGGAGATGTTCAAAGTTGTGAAAACTTCAGGGGAATAAAGCTATCGAGTCACACGATGAAATTATGGGAAAGAGTTATTGACACGAGAATTAGACGGGAAACTAAGATAGCGTTAAACCAATTTGGATTTATGCCAGGACGCTTTACAACAGAAGCCATACACGCCATAAGGAGGATAATGGAGAAATACAGAGAAAAGAAAATGGACCTACATATGGTATTAATCGACCTAGAAAAGGCATATGACAGTGTTCCGCGTCAACTAATTTGGGAAAGTCTATGACTTAGAAGGGTACCGGAGATGTATATCAAAATAATAAAGGATATGTATGACCGGGAAAAAACATGTGTGCGAGCTCCGATCGGAGACACAGACTCCTTCACAGTGGAAGTGGGACTCCATCAAGGATCAGCACTGAGCCTATTTCTCTTCACAGTAGTGTTGGATGAGATCACCAAGTCTATACAACAGCCAGTTCCGTGGTGCATGCTCTTTGCGGATGATATAGTCTTAATATCGGAATCTAAAATGGTGCTTAACGACAGGCTAGAACAGTGGAGAGCAGCACTAGAGCGCAAAGGTTTAAGGATAAGTCGCTCTAAGACAGAATACATGCATTGTAACTTTAGTGGTGAGGCGGAAGAGAACACCCAAATCAGTATTCAGGGTATGGAGGTCCCACAAACGTCTAGGTTCAAATACCTGGGCTCGTACCTGCAGGAGGACGGAGAGATACACAGCGATGTTGCGCACCGTGTACAAGCAGGATGGTGCAAGTGGAGAGCAGCATCAGGGATTCTATGTGATAAGAGGTTTCCGGTAAAACTAAAGGGAAAACTATATCGAGTGGCAGTACGCCCAGCTATGTTATATGGAACAGACTGCTGGGCCATAAAGAAATCGCACGAGAAACAAAAAGAGGTAGCGGAAATGCGAATGCTGAGGTGGATGTGTGGTCACAAGACTGGATCGGATAAGAAATGAAGTGTTTCGAAAGAAGCTATAAGTGGCTTGTATCACAGATAAAATACGAGAGGGAAGATTAAGATGGTTTGGGCATGTCAGGAGGAGACCAATGGCGGCACCAGTTAGAGCAGTAGAGAACATCATCTTAGAGGGTAGCAGGAGTAGAGGAAGACCTAGGTTAACTTAGGACGAGGTAATTAGGTAGATATGGTACATCTGCACCTCTCTGAGCACATGATCGAGGATAGGAGTGAGTGGAGGCGTAGAATTAAAATTAAGGACTTTTAGTGGGATCTATAGGCAGAAAGGGTAGTTAAAGTCCTGTTGCGGGGCCTGATGTGTTCGTACTTCACATCTGCCCTTTATAGGTGATTCTTGCTGCTCCCCTGATGTATGCTTTTTCCTTTTCTTTTCCTTATTCATTACCTGTTATATCTCTGTATGTTGTATGCTATGTGCTGTATGATTTATTCTATGATGGTTGGCTACTGCTATTGCCTTTGCTATCGAGTCGGGGGTCTCTTGGGAAGCGGTCTCTCTACCTAACAAGATAGAGGTAAGACTCGCCTACACCTACCCTCCCCAGACCCTACTCTCGAGTGGGATATACTGGGTATGTTTGTTTGTTTGTTTGTTTGATTGATGAAAAAGGACATGAAATCGAAAAAGAAACTAATTGATATCAAGATTTGAGAAAAGCATGTGTCCATCATAACTTATTCAAGCAGATTCCCATCGCAAGTCCTACCAGATTCCCATTGCAAATGGTTGTAAAAATCGTTAGACGCTAGTCGGGCGGTGGGGTAGCGATTAGGGATTAATCGGGATTAATAGGGATTAATCGGAATTAATCGGATTAGAATTTTATATGTTAATTTACAAATTTATAAATATATATACAATATTTTTCAAAATTATACATATAATTTTTTATATTTGACCGATTTTTATCATATTTTGACTGATTTTCTCTAAATTTTGGCTGATTTTGACCAAATGTGATAAAATTTGACTAGTTTTGACCATTTTTCTTTGATTTTTGGCCGATTTTGACCTTTGACTGATTAACTAGGCGATTAGCTAAAATCGAATCGGTGGATGACCGATTAGCGATTAATCGGGGATTAATCGGTGCTAGGCGGCGATTTTTACAACACTCAAGTCCTACCAGATTCCCATCGCAAGTCCTACCAGATTCCCATCGCAAGTCCTACCAGATTCATGAATTTCTTTATGATTTTAAAACATCTAGAGTTGGGAATGACTTACAGTTGATGTTCGAAATCATTGTTTACCACCGATGAGAACATGCATACAATTATCCTTCTTGGATCCTCAACCTAACCATTGCTCATTCTTAGACTCTTAGTTCCTTGTTCTTCATTCGACACCCACACCCACACCCACAAACGAACTTCTGCATCACAAAATCGAGCAATTAGTTGATTAATTTTGATTTGTCCAATCGGAATTACCGGTGTTCCATTTGATTCCTGAGGAAGAAATATGCGAAAAGAAAGATACAGAGTATGTATGAAGTGGGAAAGGGAGAGAAAAAAATTTAAAAAGCGGACAACAATGGAGAAAAAATATCATTGGCATCCAAACTATCCTACGCGTGTATGTGATTATTGAAATACCAAAATTGCCCCTTAATTGTCGATGGTACTGTAGCCACCGACATAAAGATAATATATATTATAATTATAATATCTCCCAACTCTATAATCTTTACACCCAGTATTTTTCAAATCTTTGTCATTTATAACAGTGAATTTGTTAGAATTTCTAATGTACAACTCATCAAATTCCAATTATGAAAATTTAAAGACGAGTAAACGTAAGTTTTTAAACAACCTTTTAGAGCCGTAAAATGTAGTAGCATATACTGTATTTAAAATGTTTACAAGAGAATATTAAATTCTTACTGATATTTTCACTAGTTTTACAATCTCTATATGAGTTTCCCGAGTCAACTCAGCCTCCAACTCAGTCATCTTCTCCATCAAATTCATCCCCAAATGTCATCTATCGACTATCAATCCCCAGAGAAAAACTAGGGTTTCCCCAATTTCAACCCACCAAAATCAATGGCTTCAATCACCCCTCATTCCCCAAATTTCTCACCTCCATCAATAACAATTCACCCATCATCACTCCCCCAATCCCCAATTTCTCACCAATTCAACCCTCCGACGACAACAACCCACGTACACCCACCAAAATTAACACCAAAAACACCTTCAATTCTTCAACTTTTCAATGGGAAACAAAAGCTCCGGCCCCCCCAAAACGGGCTTCTTCCAATCGATCACCGGCGGCGGCGGCGCACGCAAAACCCGACAACGTCAGAGCACGAAAAAGAGCCGCAAAAGGTCGGATCTTCCGGCGGAGGCCGGCGGCGCGGGAGGTTTAACGATCTTACAAACGAAAACGGGCAACATCAAGGAGTTTTACACATTGGGTGGAGAATTAGGGCACGGGCAATTCGGGACGACGTACTTATGCGTGGAGAAAGCCACAGGAAACGAATACGCCTGCAAGACGATCCCTAAGCGGCGATTGGTGTTACAGGAGGAGATCGAGGACGTTCGGAGTGAGATTCAGATAATGCACCATATGGCAGGGCACCCGAATGTGATATCGATCGTGGGGGCGTATGAGGATGCGGTATCGGTGTATGTGGTGATGGAGCTTTGCGCGGGTGGGGAGTTGTTTGATCGGATTATCGAGAGGGGGCATTATACCGAGAAGAAGGCTGCGGATCTGTCGCGTGTGATTGTTGGGGTTGTGGAGGCTTGTCATAGCTTGGGGGTGATGCATCGCGATCTCAAGCCCGAGAATTTTTTGTTTGTTAATGAGGACGAGGACTCGCCGCTTAAGTCCATTGATTTTGGGTTGTCCGCGTTTTTTAAGCCGGGTGATTGTTTGTTTACGTATGATTACATGTTGCGTATGATTACATGTGATGACTGATGACAATGTGTTAGTTGAGTTGTGACGTGTGCTTTTGGGTATAGGGATGTAGTTTTAGGTTGAAAGTTACACTTTCGCGACCGGATGTTATTGTTTTGTGCATAGGGTGCAAGCCAACGTATGGCATGTGTTATGACTGGGTGGAGTGACATGCGCGACATGTCCTATCACACAAACCAACACATTGGTTTCCTTTTAAATTTAAGTCAAGATGATAATTTGGAAAGATGAAAGTGTGTAAATGACCCTTGTGGTGTGATCGGATTGCCACGTTTGCTCTCTGGAGTTTGAAAATTACAAAGTTAGTCTAAGTTTTTTTATGCGAGTTTCACATTTGGTATCCGGATTTTAAAAATTATGAAGTTAGTTCAAAGTTTTATATCTATGTTGCATGTTTGGTTCCCGAAGTTAAATCTAGTTAGTTCGTGTGTGAAACGCATAAAAACAAATGAGATTTATGAGGACCAAAGTGTAACGCGACACAAAAGTTTGGACTGACGATGCAATTTTTTTAAAAATGGGGATCAAATGTGTAATCTGGTCAAACCACAGGGCCATTGGTCTACTTTCTTTAAAAAAAAAATTCAATGACTATTTTGTTTGTAATAGATGGTCAATGAGGCTATTTTTGTGATTTTCTCTTTCAGTTAGACGATTATGTCTAATGAAAGTGCTGATTCAGGTGAAATCTTCTACGATATGCTTGGGAGCGCTTACTATATGGCGCCAGAGGTGATACGAAAGCATTATGATAACTTATGTGATGTATGGAGTGCTGGTGTTATCATATACATCTTGCTATGTGGTGTTCCACCCTTTTGGGATGGTGAGATTCACTCAATTCTATAAAATTTTATAACTTTATATAACTATATGTGATTATTTACTAAAATTTGTTTGTTATCTGAATCAGAAACTGAAGAAGGGGTGTATGAACAGGTGTTGATAGGTGAACTTGACCTTGAATCAGAGCCATGGCCAAGAATATCTGAAAGCGCGAAAGATCTTATCAGAGGAATGCTTGTTAGAGACGTCTCAAAGAGAATGACAGCACATGAAGTTATGAGTGAGTTTAGCCGATTCTTTTTATAATCATACAATCACAAGTTCTTAATTGTGTAATATTATATGTTCTAGACCACCCTTGGATTCAGGCTGATGGTGTCGCGCCAGATAACCCCATTGATTCTGCTGTCTTATCACGCTTGAAGCAGTTCTCAGCCATGAACAAAATCAAGAAAATAGCTATAAATGTATATAAGTTGTATAACTATTTAACACTTCATTTTCAGTTTTTCTTATGTTTATAAGTTATAACTTTTTGATATGATTTCATGTTCAGGTTATTGCATTGAGTTTATCTGAGGAGGAAATTGCAGGTTTGAAAGAGATGTTCAAGATGATGGACACCGATGGAAGTAATCAAATCACCTTAGAGGAGTTGAAAAATGGGTTAGAAAAAGTTGGTGCCAATGTAAAAGATGCAGAAATGACAAGATTAATGGAAGCGGTTTGCATTTTATTATTATTATCTTATTATTTCAAAAACGCACATAAATATTATCTCAGTATATCTCATTATCTCATCAGGGGCGGCTTGACTGTATTAAAAAAAAACTGAAACTTGGGCTCTGATTTTAGGATATGCATTAGGCCCCTTAAAGGTTGAGCCGACCCTGTATTTGATTATCCATTATTGTTTATGTATGCCACCATTGCAGGCGGATATTGACAACGATGGTACCATAGATTATGGCGAGTTTATAGCAGCAATGCTGCATTTAAACAAAGTGCAAAAAGAGGATCATCTGCTTGCTGCATTCTCATATTTTGATAAAGATGGTAGTGGATACATCACTACAGAAGAACTTCATCAAGCGTGTGAGAAGTTTGGTTTGGGCGATATACCTCTTGATGAAGTTATGGATGAAATCGATAAAGATAATGTAAACATCTTTTCCCTTGACCCGTTTGTGCTCTGGTTCTGGTCTATTCAAGTATCTTTTTTGACCCGTTTTTGGTGTTTCAGGATGGAAGGATTGATTACAGTGAATTTGTGGATATGATGGAAGAGAGTGATTTCGGGAAGAACATTAAACCCGGATGCTAAGTAAGGTATTAAGCTCATAATTGGTTTACTGAACAATTATGGTAGTCTTTAATCGCGTCAAGATTTGTACCTTTGATCAATCGTTAGGCTGTTATTAATAACTTCAGTTCTTCAGAAACCGGTTCGTGTTTTGACAGTTGTTTCGTGTAACAGGTGAAATGATTTTGAGAGTAGAATTTGTCGAATGAAAAGCACTGTTATGATACTTTTATGGTTTAAGTTAAAGATTGTAATGTTAACATACACCATATCCTAGATGAACTTTTTTCTTCAACTCCCTCATGACAACTTCATGTTAGACCTGAAATAATCTGCACGTTACCTCTGTTTGAATCAAATTATTCTTGTGAATAATGAAAACCGTACCTCAAATACTTTGAAGCGTCACTCGAATACGTTTTAATTCATGTAGAACCTTTTCGATATCCATTCGTTGTGGTGGGGAATCCATAGAGCATGATACTCCAATCTTGATTATAGAAGCCAAACATTCCTTTATTTTCTCTTCTCTGCATTTGCTTCGTGATTGTGCATAAAATTCTCATCCTCTTCATAGATGTTTAGAATGTTATCATCGATAACATTGGGTTTTGAAGATGTAGAACTTTTATAGCAACAAGTTTACCATTATCTTCACCAAGGGTTCCTTTATAAACGGAACTGAAAGCGCCAAATTCCAATCAAATTTGCTTCTGAGAATGTTGTTGAGTGATCATCGACTTGATCTTGAGCAAAGCCTGATGGTCGGTTTCATTTCCGCCACTATAGGAAGTTGAGATGACTATGGAAGTGGAAGATAGAAATACAACAAAAAGATAAAAGAGGAAGATGATAAGCAAGTAATTAGCTGTGTTGAATTCATGTTTGGGATAATTGAATTCTAGATCACAAGAGTAATTAATTGTGGCCTTTTATAACCAGTTTTTGCCTAAGTGATAAGTGAGACACCATATAAATAGTGAAGTGAATGCGACCTTCACAAACTGATTGAATATTTTGAATGAAGTTCAATATTATATGATAATAAAATAGCCTTTAGCATTATAAATTAATGATAATGCATAATGATCCGAAACGGGAAATTATCAAAATAGTAATCAAGTTTTAAAAGTGTTATAATTAAGTCATTTATGTAAGCCTAAGTTGAATCACTAAACCATCAAATCGGATTATTATCGTAATCTTTTTTTGTGTCGAGAAAGAAATGGAGAGGATTTGGAGTTAGGATTTCCAATATATGTAATTACATTAAAAATTAAAAAAACATGTTAATTATATTTTAAAAACCCATAAAAAAAGAAAAAACATTTTTTAATTGAAACAAAAGAATAACATGCTAAAAAAACATATTAAAACCTATAATTTAAATAAAACATGAAAATTGTGTGAATTAATTGGAATATTCATAAACCTAAGTGATATAATTGAAACACTTTTAAAACATTGTTAGTATTTATACACGGTTACCCTTAAAATAGAATGTTATTCTTTTAACTTAAAAGAAATTTCATTAAACCTCAACTGTTGGCGAGTTAAAGAAGGTACATATGTATTATCAAACTTATTGACGATCTTGTATTAAATTTGTAATAGCTAGTGATAAAATGATCTCATTTTTCACCTAATTTAGTTTGCCCAAACCATTCTGATACTCTAAATGCTCCAACTTGATATTTGATAATATCTATATACGGTGAAACACATGACTAAGAAATGTTCTACAAAGAATGAGAAGTGAGCCCATCAAATCTTAAATCTTAGGTTATCACTGGATAGGAGTGAGTCTATTTTAGTAATGTTATTAAACCTGAACCGGACTGGTTGGACCGGGAACCAAGATTGTCGCTGCTTTGGTTCACATGAGTTTGACCCCTAACAAAAGAACCGGCTAGTTTTAATAGTTTGTGGTTGAACAAGAAAAACACAACCAAGCTGAAATGAATTTTTTTATCTCAGTCTAGATCGAGTAGGTCTGATCCAATTTGATTCACAAGATCACATTTGGTCTAGTTTAGGTAGGTCTGACCCAATTTAATCCACAAGGTTATATTTTACCATAACAAGTTAATTTGATGTTAAAGACATGTGTATCTGATTGATGTTACGTTTTTGGGTCTTAAGTTGTTGATGGCGTTAACTTGTGTTAGTGTTGTTATAGGTTATGGAAAGCCAGATTATAACAAATTATTTTAATGTTAAAGATATGTGTGTGGTTAATGTTATAATTTTCTATCTTAAGGGCATTATTGTGTTAATGGGGTGGTTTTAGTTGTTAAATGTTACATTTGGGATAACTCGTCATTTTGATGTTAATGACATGTGTCAATGAATAATGACAATGTTTATAAAACCGCAGAATATATTAAACCGATCACCTTACCAATGTATTGGTCGAACCAAGTTTGACAACCGATAAATATTATAAAATTTAATGTGTGTGTGCGTGTTTGTGTGTGTATGAAGCCTGAAGTATTAACTAATTAGTAAATGAGATTTTAAGAAATAAAAATTATGAAATTTGTTTCGATGGTTCGTTGGTTTGATCGTAGATTCATCGGTTCACATGAATTCAGTTTAAATAAGCTAACCAGACTGGTAGGCACCCGGTCCCTAATCGGTCCTAATGTGAAAACATTGATATATTAACGTTACACTTTGTGGGCTTTAATGAGACTTAACAATGTGTTAGTGCTAATATTCATCGTCGTGCTTTGCACGTTCGATGAACAAGTTAAAGCTACACTCAGATAAATGTTATCATAGTCTTCAACATTTAAAAGAAAGGTTTAGTTGTGTAATACAATAAAGACACAGGCTCAACTGTGGCTGCAGACGGGTTGTAGGTGTATACCGACCATCCTCGAACCATGCCAAGCCAAAGCCAAAGCCAAGACGTCATCTGAATATTACCTCGTGTTTAAACTCATCATTGCCTTGCCAAAACCCGAAACATAACCCATGATAACAACAATTTGTATAACAGTTGGCTCAACAAATCGTGTTAGAGGAGGTTCGGCCTTACAGAACCCAACAGCCAACAATGTCAGATTAACGTTTAAATCGGTCTCAGACGAACGTAAGTTCATCATCATCGACAAAACCCATACGGCATTGTCTCAGAGCTAGGTGGCCGGGTTATTAAACTCGATAGTAAACATAAGTATTTCCAAATGAACGTATGTTCATTATTACCAATCAAAATGATCTTAGATGAATGTATGTGCATCATCCAAAAAAGTTTCCATGTAAACATGAAGATATTCAAACATAAAACTCAAATTACAACCACCAATACCAACCAAAAATCTTCATCGTCACAAAAGTAACACCATTAGCAAAAGTTTAAATAGAGCACCTCTTTAAATGCAGTTAGTGCCAATTGTCCACATGTGGTTTATTTTCAACTTGTTTGCGATTTTGTTTTTAGAAAATATTTGTTTTATGTTTGTTTAAATTGACCAATTTAAATAGTTTTATTCGAATCTATAATTTAAAATTTTAAAATTGCTGCAATTTGCTCAAATAAATAAATTAACTTATTTGCTCACAGATATGCATTTCTAAAAGTTGTCGATTTTCAAAATTTGTTGGTTTCATTTTTTTTAATTAATATTATGTTATATAATAAACAGATTGTAATACTTTATTCAAATAAATCATTTCAATTTTTTAAAATTGCCGATTTTTTGTATTTCATATTTCCATTTCACTATCAAAAACACTTTCATTTGTTAAATATGGAGAGCAGTATGATGAGAGACGCTAGGTAAGTTTTCTCATATCATCTTTTCTTTAGATTTTTATGTGATAAAAATATGACTCGTGAAATGAATCAACTTTTTACAAATGTTAATCTTACAAGAGTTATAAGACGAGACGGCCTGAAAATTGTCATACTAGAATTTGATATACAAAGAAGTATTTAAACAATTGTAATCAGTATTGGTATATTTCTTTTTATCATATTTTATGTCATATATAACTTATTTGTTAACATATTTATTTAATTTTTATATTTTTATATATTATATATAATTAATTATGTTATATATATATTTTTTAACTCGTGTAAAAAACGGGCTTTTAGGCTACTATATAATAAAACAAAATAGGTATATTAAACATCATTAATTAATTGGCACATGTCAAATATTTTAACCAAAAATCATTAAAAATCACATTCAACCAATCATATAATTTTTCTTAATTTATTTATGTATTTATTTAAAAGGGTAATTTGGTAACTTAGCATATAAACTAATTATAGTAATATGTTGACTAAATCCCACTCTAATCCCTTGGAATTTTAGATTAACTTTCAATTAACTTCTTTAATATCTAATCTTCTTCAACGTAACAAGAACATCATAATGAACTATTAATTTATTAGAACCATGATGATGCAATATCCATTGCAGATGTTTGCATTTGAACTCAAGAAGACGATTAGATTCAACTTCATGGTCGCTTGGTATTTTGACGAAAGTTTGGTTTCTTACTTTAGTTCACTTTATGTATCAGCTTTTGTGTGATTTCTAACTAATTCACCTATTGTTGGATAATTATTGAATGTGCATATGTGATATAATAATGAACTTCAAAATCAAATGTTCTTATTCTTCTTCCTAGTTCTTGATTCTTTTATGACATAGTCACAATGATCAAATATTAGATTTCAGATTCACTTTTATATTTAATAAAATTGAATGCCAGTTGTATTTTTTAATTCAATTAATTTAACAAATAGATTTTGATAAAATTTGACATCCGTGATGTGTTTCTTGATTAATGTTGGTTTTATATGTATAGTTTTAGTTCATTGTATTGGTTACCTAAATAATCTCGATCATTACATTTACAACCATCTTATAATTGATATAATCTGGTTGTTACCTTTTGTAGTTGATTTTGTTGTCATCCCTAATATTATAACTATATTTAAATAGGTTGCTAGTGGGGTAGATCTAGGTATTGTAGTTATTGAATGCTTCATGTATTTAGAAAGGATCCCTTTATTTAGACACCCCACAATTTTAAATCAACACCCCTGCATCCTATACACCGCGTATGGGTCCATACGCGGCGTATAGGGTGCGTTGCTAATTTGACGTTTTATACCCTATACGGGACTTATGACCCATACGGAGAGGAGCTATACGCCGCGTATGGGTCCATACGCGGCGTATAGCTTATATAT
>BJCN01343063.1:0-20124 GCA_018326445.1 Flaveria brownii
AACCAATTGATTAACAATAATTGTTTTATTCAGACACAATGACAATACAAAAGACACAATGACGAACAAAAAGACACAATGATAATATCTAAGACACAATGATGATGTCAATCAATAACAAAATTCATTTAACAAACACAACAACATAAAAGACACAACATATAAGACTCACATGATATTTATAAAAATATGTTCAACAACATATTGATAATGTCCAAAGTAATCTAACAGTATAGAAACAATAACTGTTTTATTCAGACACAATGACAATATAAAAGACACAATGACGAACAAAAAGACACAATGATGATATCTATGACACAATGATGATACCTGTGACACAATGATGATACCTATCAATAATAAAATTCACAGAATTCAGACAGTATAGACACAATGATGATCCAAACGACAAAATTACGGTGTGAAAATTAACATACTATTTCAATTACAGTATATAATCGTCTTCATACGTACCAAACTGATGATCAATCGTCGACATCGGCTAAGTAATTGATGTAAAGCAATCTTCAACAGATGAATTCGATCGTTTGAATCTTCAACGATTGAAATTGATGTAAGCTGAAACTTCGTACGTTTAAATCTTCAACGATTGAAATTGATGTAAGATAAATTCGATCGTTTGATCGTTTGAAAACCTCAATCGTACAGAAAAAGTCAATATATCCCACACCTTCATCTTAATAAATTAGACTTCCTAAAATATCTCTCCTTCCATTTTTAAAAGTATGCCACACGTCACTCACCAATTGCTTCTCACACTTTTTACATAATGTTCCTTTTGTATTTGAACTTTTCTCTTATAAAAATTAATATATTCTTGATAGAAGTTAAAATTATGCATAAATGTACCTATTTTAAACAGAAATCTATTATTATTATTATTATTATATGATTAAAACAAAACTGTCTTTTTAAATATATTTTAATAGTATTTTAGAAATAAAACACTGTTACAAATACTTAGTTAATTACACAGATATATAATTAAATGAAATTATGTGTACATATAAAAAATGTTATGGTTTTAGCCATAATAAATAATAATTAAAATAAAAATGATGGCCAAATGTGAATATTTGATGTGAAAACTGATGCAACACATTTGTCAACCTTTGAAATC
Source organism: Flaveria brownii (assembly GCA_018326445.1). Taxonomy (NCBI): domain Eukaryota; kingdom Viridiplantae; phylum Streptophyta; class Magnoliopsida; order Asterales; family Asteraceae; genus Flaveria; species Flaveria brownii. The sequence goes on from BJCN01343063.1 coordinate 1,145, forward strand.
TATAACATTGAAGATACTTTTATAATCAAACTCCAACAAAGAAACAAGAGATAAAATGTTTTGCCTAAAAAGGTGAACCGTCATAATTTTGAATTGAGCAAATTGTGTACTGTTATTTAAAGTTTAAACAACATTAGTCCTGCAAATTACAGGATGTAATGTTTGTATTCTAAAATTTTGTAGAGGTTAAAAAATGCACTTAGATAAAGTTTTATTTAAGGACAGAATACATACAGTAATTTAAAATTTTATGTCATACTTGTCTGTAACCGAAATAAATTTGTAGCACTTGATTTATGCAGTGAAAAGGTTAGGTCACATGTTTGAATTTTAAAACACACTAAGGATGGGTGGTTTCGTTCTAGGAAAGGGGATGGGAGGGTAATTTAATTTTATTGTGAATCAACCTTGCATTCAATTCGCGAGTTTCGATATAGTCTCAACGGCTTTCATCATATTTGGGTTAAACCGCTAAACAAGTTTAGCTAAGTGACTTAGGCTGGAGTCAACCTCGCAGTATTCTATATTTGGGAGAATGTATTTTCTTGGCATTTTGGTGTTCTATAAACGTTTTTGCCGCTTCTTTTATTACTACTTTTATAATAGTATGTAGAAGAAATAATAATATTTAATTTTTTTGTGTTTTAACGTATCATGTTTGTATTAACATGTAAATATACAACTCTTGTTTCAGTTTACGTGTCAGATATATATATTTTAGATCTGTGTCCTGTTTATATTCATATGAACTCCTTTAACATGAAAAAACATAGTAATTGTTTACAGTTAACTCCTTAACTTTTAGATTTGAAAAATATCCCTACTAATAACAACGATTAATATATAGCATATATATATATATATATATATATATATATATATTGTATTAAAAAGTGTGGATGATTGTCAAAGACTAGTGCAATAAAGTGGTAAAGGGTGCATCGGCAACGTTATCTCCGTGGATGCCAGCAAGTGCCATTCATAGGCAAGTACAAATACTTATCATGAAGTAGAGTGGTAGAAAGGTGAGCCCAAAGCATAGCATCTATAGACTCCAACCCAAAAGGTATTTAACTTTGGCACACAATTAAAATGGCTCCAGACTACCACTATGCATGTGACTTGTACTCTTCATCGTACTCTTTTGCATAGTAAAATATATCAAATAAAATGTTACTCTATGTTGATGCAGGGTGGAAATAGAAACAAATCAAACTAGATGCATTATAATGGCAACTCATTCTAGAGGCTAGAATGATTTTTTCCATTCACATATTGACCTAGGTTTATAGCCACAGAATTACATGAGATATGAGAAGATATACGTTGTTAGACTTAATTTGATCAAATCCAAGATATCTATTCTACTTGTGCTTACCATACCTGCATAAGATGTAGGACCCATAAGAGACTCCAATCCTAAATCAAGATTTATGAATGTTACAGGTGGTTTAGTGAGCAAGTCATCAAGTTCACCATAGTAAGGATCTGTGAAGTAGCAAGTGTGGAACCTCTATTGTCAATCAAGTGTTATCCAGCTATGGTGGCATATATGCATACCACAGTTTGACTATGGTTCAACAATGGACAATAGATCATGCTCCTTAACTTGTTGCCTTTGAGAAGGTGGATACCGGGTCCCAATAATTAGTACGCTTGTATAAAAAAAAGGTGATCTAAGGCTTTTGTTTGTACACCTCGTAGAACTCGACACACAAGCGCCATAGATGAAACAACTTTGAAACCAAATGATACGGTCAAATAGAGAAGTGGAGAATAAGAAGTAACATCTATATCTATACTTATTAATAAAACAAATAAACAATAATTTTAGTGTCAGGTGTCATTCTTTTAAACTTTTACTTTTTTCAATTCTCGCCTAAATATGTATTTGTTTTTCGTATTAGTCTAGGTTCATTTGATTAAAGTCAACTTATGATACAAGAGATATTTAGAAAAAAATTAAAAATTTTACCCTAAATTAAAGCACATTTTTTTTGAAAATTAAATCATACCCGATTTTAAAATATTTCTCGATCATCCCAGCTTTAAGACCCTCACGATTTGTCTTTTTAAAGTCTGATGATATCGTCTTCGACAGACTTCATCAACATTCTCATTTTGACTTCGGTTTCATCAAGTTTTCTTCAACAAAAGATATTTATTTTTTTATATTTGAGTTTTCATCCTCTGCGATTATGATTTAACCTATCATTGTTTTTATTGTGTTTTTGGATTAATATTATTTTATTTTTCTTTTTTTTATTTGAAGGTGATATACTTCAACAATTCATTTGTGAATAGGTATTACATGCTTCTACTTTTTGATCTTCTTTATTTTTTTTTGTGTTCTATCCATATTATTATTATGTTTGATTAGAATTCGTTTGATATGTGCAAATTATTTTAATGTATCTGGAAGTAATATTTAAAATCACACTTTTATTCCACGCTTGACTTTGACACCTTCAGACAAAATGATTTTTTTTAAAATTTCAAAGAACGCAGTTCCCGTTAGCAGTGTATTTTGCAATGACAATAGCCAAGGACAATCACTATCCTAAGTTGGTTTGTTTTTAAACAGGGATCATGGTCAGCTCTATGTTACATTAACTCGAGTTAAAAGTAAACATAGATTAAAACTATTAATATTAGATAATGAAGGAAAAATCATCAATAAAACATCAAATGTTGTATAGAAATAAATTTGCGGATGTTTATGAATTTGAAATATTGTTTTTCATGTTCAATTTAATTTGTTTATTACTTAAAGTTCTTATTTATAAGTTTATTTTATTCCATATTATATACTATTTTGACGTATAAATATTATTAGAGAAAACCTACTAATATTAGATGTAGCTAATGTTAAAAATGTTACATAAAAGCCAATATAGAAAGTATTATAAAAAACATTATAACTTACGAACCTTTTTAAACAAAATAATATTTCTGAATTGAACTCGTGTATTACACGGGTCTTTAGCCTAGTAAGATGAATAGAGAAGCTTCTTGGAATTGGTGCATATTCATATCTATGTATTATAATAAAAAAGGTTTTGAGTTGGCACTTCTCATAATTTTTGACATCATAAACTTATTTTTCCCGTTTTTCTATCCTATTAAATATTTACATTGATTACCAATTATATTATTTAAGTTAACTCTTTTTAGATTAAAATAGTATTTTAATAAATTAAGAAAGATGTATTTTTATAAATGCAATATCTAAAGAAACAATTTTTATATAACATAAGTAATATTTTTAAGATATCAAACTTTTTTAAAGATACAAAATATTTTGAAAGCAGTGTTTTTAGAAAATTAATTTTTTATGAACCATAATAATTAAAATTCAGAGTTATAATAAGATTTTTTTTATAAAATGATATTTTCTTAAAACAGTTTGATTTAAAACAAAATGGTTTAATTTTTTAATAAAAAATTAAAATCAAAAGTTCAAAGGAAATTATATCATTGTTTTATTATTTATAATCATTACTTATATTTAATTTTAATAATCTCTTATCTCAAAATATTATTTTATAATTAATAATTTTCGTTACTAACTATTTAATATTTTATTTATTCAATCCGTGTGATACACGGGATATTAACATAGTCTACGATAATCTAATACCTAAACTAATTATATATCCTTGCAACCAAATTCACTAAGCGGCTGTTTGAAATCCCTTACTCGGTTAGAAGGTGGTGGCTGGGTAATGGGTTGTTTCAAAACTGACCGGGAAAAGAAAAAATATGTATGGGTCAGTGATGTCGGACCGGGTCAGATGCGAAAGAGTGAGAATCAAACATACTGACCGGCCAAAATGTCTGACCGGGTCAGCGGGTTAGACATTTTGACCTGGTCAGAAGCAAATCAAACAACCCCTAAGTGGTTTGATCCAACTACTCCTACTATCACTTATCACCACTAGCATTACTGCATTACATGACTTAACTAACCACTATTGAGAAACTGAAACGAAAATGACTCCTACTTTATGGGGTCGCTTGATGTTCGAGGATGCATGACTTGCATGAATTGTGCACACATCAATTAAGTTGCGGCCCGATTAGACATGGCCCATGTAACCAGTATCTAAACTGGTTAGTAGGTTAGTAGGTTAATCGGATTATAGGTTAAACTTAGAAAGGGTGTAACAATACATGACTTACCCCATGTTTTGCATAAGGTTCTGGGTGAAGGCTTATAATTTATATTTTTATATATTATTCTTATTCTAAATTTAAAAGGTCTAACAAGTTAATCTATAATCCAACCAAACATGATACATTTATTAAGCGAGGCAAACAAATCGACTCGTTTTCTTCCCAGCCCATTTAATTAGACCCAGTCCAGCCTTCTATTTCATTCTTAAGCTCATTTTATGGTGTGCAATTAACAACCCCCTAGTCAAATTTGAAACATCATTCCACCTAATCAATGTTTGATTTCCTAAAAAAAACACATGCTGATTTGTTATCTATTGACAATTGTTGGTTAAAATATCCAAATTGACCCCACTTTTCTCATGGCAAGCTTCGCAAAGACTGCAACTTGCACGGTTGTTTCCTGTTTTCTTCACTAAATTTCAAGAAATAGTATTCTTTTTGATAACCCAATATCAATATTTATATCATCAACACATTTAAATAAATTTTTATATACACAACATGCTTTAATTAATTAGTTGAAAGTTGATACTGTTCATGGCTGCGCCTAATCCTATACACCAACTTGTGTACATTTCCTTTGACTTTGTTTTTATCCATATTGTTTTAGTATTGCGTTTGGTCATAGCTGATCATAAGCAGAATAAGAAAGAAATCAAGGAAGAAAAACAAGATTAGTTTCAAATTGCATGTCAGAATAGTTCATGGAAGAACAAAAGGTGGATGGTGACGATGTCATAGTAGAGATTTCAGGTGCTGAAGAAAAACCAAATTCTAGTGATCCAAATGAGGAGGTGAAGATTGAGGGGATTGAGAAACAAGAATCTGGATCTTACTCTTTTAAAAAGTTTCTTGATCCGCCACTGGTTACCATCCAGGCGGTCCAACCGAATCAAGACTCGGGTCTTAGACCAAGGAAGAAAGTGCCTTCGTTTACGGGATCAGGCTCTTCGAATATAGAGATATCAAATATTAATCCAGTTACCGTTGTGAAAGCCGATGAAGATCCTAACAGAAGATCACTTGCCCAATCTCCATACCCCAAGGCAAAATCAAGAATCATTGAACCAGTGGTTCCCAGCAATTGGAAAGTGGAAAATAATAAAGTGGACACAGGTGGTTCTCCTTCAGGAAATACAAAATCCCCCAAAGTCACACCTCCAATAACACCTAGAACACCATTACTGGTGTCACAAGGAGAAGAGGATGATGATGAAGATGCATATTTCACAAAAGTTATCGAAGGAAACCAAACAAGAAAACGATCCAAGAAATTTAAGGTTTGGTTTATTATCGAGTTCAGTTTATTTGTTTGCATAACGGCGGTTTTAATTCTTAGCACAACTGTGGATAAACTGGATAAAAGAATATGGAGTTTAGAACTGTGGAAATGGTGTGTTTTGGTATTGGTAATTTTCTGCGGTCGTTTGTTTTCGGAGTGGGTTACGAACACAATAGTTTTCTTGATTGAAAAGGAATTCTTGCTTAAGAAGAAAGTTTTGTATTTTGTTTATAGCCTGCAGAAGAGTGTTCGGGTTTTTATCTGGATAGGTTTGATTTTACTAACGTGGGGCCTACTGATCAACCGCGGGGTCCACAGATCGAGAGACACGACCAAAGCACTAAACTATATCACAAGGGGGATTGCCTCTACACTTGTTGGTGCTGGTGCATGGATCCTTAAAACTCTGTTTGTAAAAATCTTAGCTTCTTCATTTCATGTTAAGATATTCTTCGATAGAATCCAAGAAAATATTTTCCATCAATATGTTCTTCAGACACTTTCAGGACCTCCATTGATGGGAGATTCTGAAAGCATACCAAGCAGGCAACTGAGTTTCAAAAGTTCTAAAAATGAACAAAAGAAAGAAAAGATTATTGACGTGCAAAAGCTACAGAAAATGAAGCGTGGAAAGGTGTCCGCCTGGACAATGAAAGGATTAATTAAAATTATAAGTAAGTCGGGTTTTTCTACACTTTCTGATGCACTTGATGAAAGTGAGGATGCTGCTGAGCAGAATGAGCAAAAAGATGGAACAATTACTTGTGAATGGGAAGCTCAAAATGCGGGTTATACTATATTTCGAAATGTTGCTAAACATGGGCACAAGTAAGATTAATCTAATTAACCATGCTTCTTGATCTTTTGGTTCATTATTCTTCACGCAATTTCCTTAGAATAACAACACACATTCCAAAATTGCCTCCGTGGTAACTATACTCTTTTTACGTCCTAACATGGTAATTAGAGGTTTTTAGAGGGTAATATGCTAACTATAGTGTAACAAATAATTATCAAATAGGGGGTAAAACTTTAATTACCATGTTGGTGCAAGAATAAAACTAATCATCAAACTATATAATTTCCAAAACGTTAATAACCACGTTGGAACATACAAGAAAATAGTTTTGAAAAGTTATTGTTATTGTATTGTATTTGCCCTTATCCTTGATGCATCTTGTGATTTACAATAGCCATATAAACTAGGTACATCGAAGAGGATGATCTTTTGCGTTTTATGAGCAAAGATGATGTGAAGAAAGTGCTTCCATTATTTGAAGGTGCAGTGGAAACTGGACAGATTAAGAAGAAGTCATTTAGTAATTGGGTGGTAATTAGCAAATAACTTTCAATTGCTTCACATTCATTACGAAGATTCAATCCTTAATGTTCTATTCCCTTCAAAATTTCATCTTGCTTTCTAGGTTAATGTGTACAAGGAGCGTAAATTTTTGGCACTTTCTTTGAAAGACACAAAAACAGCCATAGAAGAGCTAAATAAGCTTGTTTCTGGGTTTACGTTATTTGTGCTCATAATCGTTTGGTTACTTCTCATGGGGATCGCCACAACAGAAGTATTGCTTTTCATCTCATCTCAGCTGTTACTTGGAGTTTTCATGTTTGGGACCTCTGCTAAGACAACATTTGAAGCCATCATATTCGTGTTTGTGATGCACCCTTTTGATGTCGGTGATCGTTGTGTCGTTGATGGTGTTCAGGTAACTCAATGGACCTAAATACCTAATCTGCTTGCTAAAATTTGCTCTTACCTTTTATGCAGAAATGTTCTACTTTAGTTATTTTAATGAGCATAAACCTATAGGTTGTTGTAGAGGAAGTAAACATATTGACAACGGTATTCCTGAGGTATGACAACGAGAAGATTTACTACCCGAATTCAATCTTGGCTACCAAAGCCATTAGCAACTTCAACAGAAGCCCTGAGATGAGCGATTCAGTGGAGTTTGATTTGGATGTTTCCACTTCAATGGAGAAAATCTTAGCCCTAAAAGCTAAAATCAAAGCGTATGTCAATTAATACTTCTATATATTTCTTAATGTGACACTTGATTCAATTCTGTTTATCATCTGCTTCAACCAACTTAGAATTGTACCAATAACTTAGGACTAGATATGTGATATGCCTGTAGTTTTAATTAAGGGTAGAGTGTCTTATTCTGTGTAGGAAACAAGGAATGAAGGTAGATGTTTTGGGGATTGACAACGAGGGCAGAATTTCAGATTTAACATATCAATTGGAGACCTAATCCATGGTTTGTGTTCATCGAATACTGCAAATTTGTAAAAAAAAAAATATGTTCTTCAAATTCATAAAATCAAAACAATAACAACATTAACACTAATTCTCTCGTGCAATTACAGTATGATGTCGACTTTTGGTTGTGATTTATGTCTAATGTAGATGTTAATTCGTGATTAAATTTCTCAGGTACATAGATAGCAAACCTCAATTGTGGCGTCCAAAGCACAGTGTTAGGGTTAGAGAGATCGAAGATGTAAATAAGATGAAAATGAGCTTGTACGTAACTCATACGATCAATTTTCAGAACTACGAAGAGAAAAGCGACAGGAGATCAAACCTAGTGATGGAGCTGAAGAACATCTTTGAAGAGCTCGGAATCAAGTATCATCTTCTTCCTCAAGAAGTTCTGATTAGATATGTAGGCTCTGCATCACCACCAGCCACCACCGCCACACGATTGTCGTAATCGAAACCCGAGTACATGGGACATTGCTTTTGGATCCATTGATTTCAATAGTAACGGGCCACAATACCAAGCTATGAATCTATGATCTATGTTATGTTTGAAAAATTAATAACAGAATTATAGATTAAACCCGTGCAATGCGACACGTTTATAAAATTTATTACGCGTGTTACAGTTGTGACATTAATGTGATTAAGTATATAAGTGAAACCTATGAATTTACGGTGGTTTGATATAGGCAGAATAAAGTATTGTGTCCCGCATTTTGAGACGTAAACATGACTTAACATTGAAACAATAAAACTGGTACAAGAAAAATATATTGTTAAGTACATAAGAGAAAAATATGAAGTTGTGGTAGTTCACTCTAGGTGGAAGAGTATTATGTATAACATGATGCGACGTATTGTGTCTCGCATATTGCAACGTAAACATGATAAACATGACTTAACATTGAACAAAAAAACCGGTACATGAAAAAAATACGGTTAAATACATAAGAGAAATATATAAAGTCGTAGCAATTTGATATAGATAAAAAAAAGTATTATATCTATCACGTTACGATGTATAAAGAATGTAAATATTGAAACAACAAAACAAAAGCGCTCAAAAAAAAAAACAATTTAAAGAAATTAAAAAGCAAAAAAATTAACAAACATAAAAGACAATCATTTGAATTTAAACCCAGAGCAGTTGGTATAAAGACTACAGTCTTAACCATTCCTGCTACCATCTACTTTGACTCAAGCTAGTGAAAGCACCTAATTAAATATACCAAAAATCCATGGCTTCTCATTACCTACATACCTTTGTATTTAAGGTATTGTAGTGTATTAAGAGAATGAAAAATTATACACATATTTTAAAAGGACGTCTATAGAATTGCCTAATTACATATTTAATCAGCTTATTTTACCTAAATTATACACATATATTTTGAAAGGACCTCTATATAAATGTTCAATTTATGAAAACGTTTACGAACAAACCTAACTTTTCTAAAACTAAAAAATATTTTATAAAAAACTAATAGAATTATTATATTAATCGGAGAGAGATAAGAAACCAAAAAGATATAAAGCAATTAAAGAAAACTATTTAATTAATAAAAGAACGAGTCAAGAAAAAAACTATTAATTAATAAGAGAACAAGTCAAGAAAAAAACTAAGGAATCATAGAAGAATGACGTGTGTTTCTAATCATACTTTACTTCACAAATGAATCTACATTATTTACTTAAGCCTAACACCTCTTGTATATACATCTTTTAACACTAAAAAATGAACAATGATAGTGTTGTAAATTTTTATTCATTTGACATTTATTATATATAATACTAATTTTCAACTATGTAATGCATTAGGTGGTTGTACCTTATGTTTTTTTAATTTTATTTAGCATTAGATTGTTATACCATAAGCTTATCAACTTTACTATGAAATTATATATTATATATACTACTAATTATTTCTTTTTTAATATAAGATTTTCCGGTGCTGATTGTTGTTGATGGTGATATGACATTCATGTTACTTGGCACGGTTTTACGCCGCCCGCTGCAACGCGTGGGGGCTTAATACTAGTTTAAATATTACTAATTATCAACTTACGGTTGCATTAATTGTTGTACTATGTGCATAAAATGTTGTACATAATTTTTTAATTTTTTTTTCAAACTCAATATTTTTATATTTTTCACAATCTAACCCCTATACTTTTTTTCTTTAAACTTTAGTCCTCTATACTTTTCATCTTTTATAATTTTTTTGCATGATCTAATTAATGAGGGTTAACACGTCATAACGTGCACGTGTAGTTCAACGGTTTTACGTTTATTTTTTCTAGTTTAACATCATCGTCGCAAAGCGCGGTTCCTATATCGACGTAGTTATTGCTTTTTAAATTTTAATGTTTTACACTTCACGTGCGTTGTTTAATGTTTCTACGTCTGCTTTTCTTTTGATTATTATTATTTCTTTTTGTTTTTATTATTTCTTAATACGAGTTTTTAAGTGTTAATGGTTAGTAATGGTGATGTATAATTGATGATACTTGATACAGTTTTACCCCCAGTCTCGACATGGGTGAGCTTAATACTAGCGGATGCTAAATTTATGTATTTATGTTTATTTTTATTTCGAGAATCCTAAGTTTAGAAAAGTTGCGTCTTGCATCCGTAAGTTATGGCTAACCTCATCACCTCACAACAACAGTGGCGTACTACAAGTGGACCCTCAAGCTTACGTTGCATACAAAATGCCACCATTCTTTTGTAAATTCTCAACCAACTCCACTTTCATAATAATAAAAAGAAGCCCTCCAAAATTTCTAAGACATACGTTAAAGTAAAAAATCCTTATCCACAAATTAGGTCTCAAATGAAAAGTTAAGTGTGTAAAGTGTCCTGCCATATATACTAGACGTTAATGAAACCGGTCGCAAGAGTCATCAACAAATTTTAGGTTCTGGACGAGTAGGAAAAAAACAGGCTTCTATACTATAGTCAATAATCTATATGTAACAAGTTTATAATACAACTATAATTGTTTTACTAATAAATAAAGTATTATAACAAAATAATCTAATTTACTTAAACAAATAATAAAGCTATCCTAACTTTCTTGGAATGAATTTAGATCGGATAAATAATAGTGAGCTAAACTAACAAAAATTGTTAGTGGGCCTTAGGTTTCAATAGGTCAAATAATCAAATTGCTATTGGGTTTGTTAATTAGTTCATTAATAGCCTATAGTTATTTTTAAAAAAATATATATATACATACATATATAATATAAAACTTTTTGAAAATTTTCAGGCTCCTGAGTAGGTTGGGCCTTGGGCGGTCGCCCACCCCGCTTCCCTTCAGGGCGGGTCATGTTAATGATTCAAATTATACAAATAACGGATATTAGACTATATTAGTAATAGATTAAGAGTCTCTACAAAAAGATTCCACAACATACACGTCATAAAGAAGTCTTGGAGCATCCACTTTAAAAAGACCTAAACACGCTTAGAAACAAGTATAGTCAATGGTTAAATTAGAAAAAAATTAATACATTCAAACCACTCAAATAAAAAGACATACAAATATCTAAAAACATTATGACATATCAATAATTCTTTATTTAAACTACTCATCACTTCACTATCTCTTTATATATATTGTATAATTAAAAGTATAACGAGTTCACTCTAATTCGTTTTTTAGTTCTTGGCTAAACCGCACTTCTAGAATGAGTGCCCAAAATGGCTTGACTAAGAACATCATAAATAAGAAAACCTAAACGCACTAAAAACATGTACATTCAGTCGTCAAATCATATAGCACCAATTTTTCAAAAACACCAAAAATCGTTCCAATAAGAAGATAAAAGAATTACCCTGTCATTTAATCTTTTTATTTTAATATCTACCCTCTCTTTACATATATTTAATATAATAAAATAAGTATATTAGTCTCACCATACACCTATTTTTCCACGTTCCAGGGGAACGACTATCCCAAAATCAAACCTGACGCAATGGTGACGAAGGACAAAATCGGCCATGTGGAAGATCTTTGTGGATAGAAACACCTCATTCGAGAGGCACTAATGGTGAAGAATGCTTCATATGACCACATCATTGATTTAGGGAGGCAAACGCGTCACATTGACCATTATCTTAATTAGGGTTGGAAACGAATCAAATGAACACAAGACATTGGTCGTGTTCGTTCATTAAAAAATATGAAGTTAATGAATTGATCATGAACACTTACAGAATGAAATTTCTTGTTCGTATTAGTTTATTAAGGAAATGAACCGTTCACGAACACTTACCGAACATGAATGAACACAAACAAAGACAAACAAACCCAAACAAATATTAATCAACATAAATAAACCCAAAAGAAATTTTGTCAAGTTTTAATACAAATTTAACATTATTATCCGAACTTACTTGAAATAATTATTATAATTATAACTAACAAAAATATGAAAAATTTTGTCAACCTTTAGCATAAACTAAAGTTGAAAGATGATTTTGACAGGGACATATAGTATAACTAATGTGTAACAGGTTTAGATATTTTAAGCTAGTAAAATAAAAAAAATAGAATGTAAAATCTTTATATAAAAAATTAGAAACAAACATGTTATCGAACATTCACGAACGTAAATAAACGAACGCGGCCTCAATTCATGTTCTTCCGCTTAGCTTAATGAAAGCAACTCTCTTGTTTGTAATCGTATATATATCAAACGAACAAACATAAATGAACTTCTTGCCGAATAGTTGACAAATTGTTCACTGAACGTTCGATTTGTTTACAACCTACTCTTAATAGTTAATATTTATTCACTTTAACTAAATAAATTCATTTTTATAAGCTCGTGTGTGATGTGAGATTGTTTTATCATGTTTAATAACTGAGTTATTTTTCACGACTAATAGCAAGGAAATCAAAATTCATGTTAGACTGTATATTATGGATTTTCTTGTAATACTATTTCACAATACTATCTCTATCTGTAAGACGGGACATACACTCGATTGCCACCTCCCCATCTCACATACGCCACTTCATCTTCCTAAAACGTGTCCATCCGCACAAGCTTCTCTCCCCTCACACTTTCTTCCATGACAACAACCTCTCACATATTACATTGAAGAAGACTCGAGTAGGGCTGTTCAAATAGTTTGACGCTTGAAACTCGCTCGAAAAAAACTAAAAAAAAGCTCAAAAGTTGCTCGTTTGGTTTTGGCTCGGTTGTAAACGAGCCGAGCCACTCGATTCGGTTTGTAAACGAACCGAGCACGAGCAAAGGTAAGCTCGCTCGGTTTTGCTCGAATTATTTTTAAATATAACTTTGTATATTATATATATGTGTAATATGTTAGTTTATTTATTTAGAGTTTAGGACATTACTATTTTAATTATTTATCTCTTTACCCGTAGTCTTTTTTAATTTTTTAAAACATTATTTTTTGAATTTTTGTATACTTGTTTAAACTTAAAATTAATTGAATGTTCGTAGTATATGGACAAGGTTGTTAGATGGTTAAAGAAGAAAATCAGGTACGGTGGACGTGAAAGTGGTCACAATGGAGGTTGTGGACGCGAGTTTTACCCTCATTTATTCGAGTTCGAGTTAAAACTTTATTTGTTTTTAAGATTTATGCTTTGTTAAACTTATTTTGTATGTATTTTTTTGTTACGTTGTTGAGTTTGAGTTGTAACTTGAAACTTTTAAATGAATGATTAGTTTTGTACTAAACTCTAATATGAAAACGAGCCAAACCGAGAAGAACCGAGCGCTCTGTTATAAACCGAACTGAGTTCGAGCGAGCATTATTCGCTTGATTTCTTAAATTCAAACCGAACCAAGCGGATCGGTTTGTAAACAAACCGGTTCGAGCGAGCTTTGTTCGGTTCGATTCGGTTCGTGAACAGCCTCGACCCAAGGTGATAAGGAGACAAGGGGTTCTTCATCCGGAAAAGCACACAGACGTCAAAATTGATTCAGGGGTCTCTTTGAAAATTCAGAATGTTTAAGGTCAACTTCATCAATGAATAATAGTTAGGGGACTGTAGTACACACAAACGCAAAAAGTATTTTTCATCAGCTTTGTTCCATAACGGGGCCCACGTCAGATCCAACATACACTCTCTTCCCTCGACCTTCGTCCATCAATTTTAACGGTGATCACTCGATCGCCGGAGATTCTTCCACCCCCTATCGCCGGAGATTCTTTCACCTCCGATCGCCGGTTTCTTTTCTCATACACAGTGCCTCTATCCCTTATTTCTGTACATATATACGTCGCCATATATCATATATATATATATTTGATAAGCAATAGGCGACCCTTCTGGTTTGGTTAAGAGTTAGGGTTTAAAATGTTATAGCACTGTTCTCAGTTTACTATGCGAACAGCTGTAAAACGTTATCAGATCACATTAGGTTGGTAACATAGCTCTTTCATCAGTCATCATTTACACACATATTCGTGAATTGATATGCCGTCGGCGAGACGGAGAAAGGGCGGTGGAGGCGGTAATTCCAAGAAAACAACGACCTCCGGCCAGCAATCGGCGTCTAAAACTGACGACAATTTCGAAGAACGGAAGACAGAAAATGATAAAATACCGAACGATTTGAATACTAACCAACATAATATCAACAGTTTGAAGAAACAGAGGAGTAAGCGTTCATGTATAGATAACTGTTGTTGGTTGATCGGATTTATATGTTCGACTTGGTGGTTTTTGCTGTTCCTTTACAATGCGATGCCGGCGTCGTTCCCGCAGTACGTGACGGAGGCGATTACCGGACCTACGCCGGACCCTCCGGGTGTGAAATTGCATAAGGAAGGGCTGAAGGCGAAGCATCCGGTGGTGTTTGTACCGGGGATTGTGACTGGTGGGCTTGAATTGTGGGAAGGGCACCCCTGTATGGATGGGCTGTTTAGGAAGCGGCTTTGGGGTGGCACCTTTGGTGAAGTATATAGAAGGTAATTAGTAAGTTTTATCTCTATTTTGTGTAATTGCAGTTTTATGATGTTATCATTGCATTTCATTCATTATCTAGGTCTAATTAAGCAGCACTCTTGCTGTTGTTGAGTTGCCATACTGTGATGGTATCATGGATGAATGAGGAAGATGAAATGCCAAATGGCTCAATGTTGTGATTTTACTGTGGACCTTTCTTTCACAAACTTATTATATATGGAAATCAAGAATTTGATTGTGATTGTTTAGTGATTATGAACTTACTTGTATACGTTTGTTTTACCTTTTATCTGGTAGTTTCTTTAATAATCAGAATTTACCAAACTCTAAAGAATATTAAAAGCTATTATTGCTAATCTTGAACATAGAGGATTACATCAAAGGCTATCAGGTGCACCAAGTTTAAGTAAAGGTGATTATGTGAATCATTATACATTGTAACATAATAGCTTTCAATACACACATCCAAACATCCCTAATGGAAAATAGAAACTCAGTGTGGACCACTAGGTACTTGTCTCAATAATGCCTTGGGCAGTTGGTTCATGTGCTGACTTGAAAGAATAATGGAAAAATCATTGGTTTAAGGGGCCAAATTATGCTTGTTTGTGCTCCAACACTTTGATTTTTGATAATAAAGCATATTTATGTTTTTGTAGCATATTTTGGTGGTCTCTAAACCTTGGCATCTACACACCTTCGTATTTAACGTTCCTTTTGTTTGACACTGTCCAACCTAAAGTTCTTGACTTTATGGAACCGTAAGGGTTGTTTTGTGATAGAAGCACAAATACACTCTCCATTTCACCAAAAATAACTATAGCACCGTTTTCTTGAAATCACGGAACATGGAAAAGAAAGAAACTTATTGCACACTGTTTTGCGCCTTAGTCTTGTAATATGCTGTAGATTGCTAGCTCAATGGTGGATTAATTTGGGGTGCATGAAAATTTTTATTAGTAGTATGGACCACTGAAAATTTATCTCCATACTTCCATAATTATTGTGCAGTTCTCGTGTCGTGTCGCAAGTACCTTGAAATAACTGGTGAAATCAATTTGTAACAACTATTGGGTTGGGGGTGGGGGGATTAAACAAGTTTGTGCTTCAACTTTGAATTTCTGATAATAATGTATATGCATGTATTTAACATAAAAGGTAAAAAGTACTGTTTACTTCCACCATAAATAGCTTGATGGTCCCATCAATTAATTTTAGAAGCATGGAAATTAAACCATTTTGTTTATATATTGAACATGGAAATGTGTAGCAATGTTTGTATGTGACTGTTTATATTTTAGCTTTTTTATTATTATTGAAGTTACTATTATTAATCACCATATCCAATCACACTACACTAATTTTTTCAAAATACTATCTACCGTGTATCATCTGCAGGCCATTGTGCTGGATTGAGCATATGTCACTGGATAATGAAACTGGGCTGGACCCTCCTGGTGTACGAGTCAGGCCTGTATCTGGACTTGTGGCAGCCGATTACTTTGCTGCGGGCTATTTTGTATGGGCAGTTTTGATCGCAAATTTGGCCCGCATTGGATATGAGGAAAAAAACATGTATATGGCTGCTTATGATTGGAGGCTCTCATTTCAGAATACCGAAGTATGCTTTTTCACAAACTTTCTTCATATAGTTATATGCCAAACAATGAGATAACATAACTGGAGCACAGCTATTTATATAATAAGGCCAATCATGTATTGAAACTTGTTTTAGGTTACGTAGGTATGTATCCAATTTTTTTTTATTCCAAATCTGCGAGAAGAATGCTTAAAAATGAAAATGCCCTCAAAATTTGCTTAAAGACAATAAAACCGTGTTATCGAGTTAAGCAACAATTTAATGTAAACAAAAGAAACCAGTGTGTTTTTGTCGTTTTACAATACTCCAACATGTTTTTAGTTGGATTTGTTATTACCGAAAGTGAACACATCTTGATGACCTATAGGGGTGGGGAAATGGGCTCGGTCTAGGTTGACCTAAATCACCTTTTTCCATCTTTTATATATAATCTGTGTTAAATATGATTAGAAATACTAGATTAAGGTTATTAAAATATTCATCTTCTTTTCTTTTAGGCATAAAGTGATTTAGAAGGCATGCACTAACAATTCACTTTAGGCAACTTTCAACTAGTTTGACTCGTTAGAGATAAAACATAAACCCTAATCAACCCTTCAGATGTAAACAGTGGCAGACCCAGGATTTTTTCCCATGTGGGTCAAAA
The DNA here is from genome assembly GCA_018326445.1 of Flaveria brownii. Lineage (NCBI taxonomy): Eukaryota > Viridiplantae > Streptophyta > Magnoliopsida > Asterales > Asteraceae > Flaveria > Flaveria brownii. Next base: position 18,085 of record BJCN01343063.1, read on the forward strand.
CTTTTCAATCTTCATATTTCTATAATTCTATCTAGAGGGATTTATAGTCGGGTCGGGTCATCAAACTGTTTTTCACCGGATTGAGTTGATCACAGAAACCCAAATCCGAGAAAATTCAACATCAATTTAACATCAATAAGAAACCGCATTTCAAAACTAAATGAAACCCCAATTTAAAAGGTAGACCAGTGGCAAGGTAAGGTGAAGGGTCTAAAATTTGGGTAGGCTTAAATGTTTGCTTGAGATGGGTTTTATTTTTTTAATGGGTACTAGGAATACGGGTTTAAGTGGTTTTAATAATTTGTTTAATAGATTTTAGTTGTTAATTTCAGTGAGTTTAATAAGTTATTTATTTGTTTTCTAATAAGTTAAACTTCACAAAAATAAAAGAATTATATTAATCTTTTTTAGCATTAGTGGTCACAAAAATTTTCATGGGTGTTGGTGTTAAAAAATCTTGGGTGTGAATCGGGGTTCCGTTAAAAAAATATAATTAATGGGTGTTGGTTGACATGCATGCACACCATCTAGGGCTGCCCATGGAAGTAAATGGATTGAACTTGCCACCTATATTACTATATATGGGTGGCCTTAGTGAAAATAGTTGAATGCTTGGGTGGCCTCCACATTAGTATCTCTCAAGTATGGGCACATGTTTTAACAATTGTTACCTCTTTTCAATAAATAATGATAATCAGGTACGTGATCAAACTCTAAGCAGGATGAAAAGCAATATAGAACTCATGGTAGCCACAAGCGGTGAAAAGGTGGTTGTAATTCCACATTCTATGGGTGTTTTGTACTTTTTACATTTTATGAAATGGGTCGAATCACCAGCTCCAATGGGTGGCGGTGGTGGATCAAATTGGTGTGATAAGCATATAAAAGCTGTGATGAATATTGGTGGGCCCTTTTTAGGGCTTCCCAAAATAGTTGCAGGACTTTTTTCTGCTGAAGCTAAGGATATTGCTGTGGCCAGGTAGATCACTACTTGTTTCATGAATACTAATTTCTTGTACATGAAATACATCTTTGGGGTGTTTGGATTTGCCTTTGGAACAGATTATATTATTAGATAAATAAATGGTGCTATTGGTGGATGATTATATCAGTTTTGGATAACTAGGTCAAATCAGCTACAAAAAATAAATATCTTTTTGGTCATTTTATCTTATTATCTCCCTAAGACATTAGAATTTCCCAAAAATTCAGAATATCTCATTATAGGAGTTTCACAACTTCAAACACTAGAAGCACATTCAATTATCTGAGCACTTTCATAATTCCTCTATATTTTTGATACTTGCTATGCAGGGCTGTTGCACCTGGTGTTCTTGATTTAGATATATTTGGTTTTCAAACATTACAACATGCAATGAGGATGACGCGCACCTGGGATTCAACAATGTCATTAATACCAAAAGGTGGGGATGCAATTTGGGGCACACTAGATTGGGCCCCAGATGCAGACCATGTCTGTGTTGCTAAGAAAATTAGCAAGAATGATACTCAAGCAGCAGGTGGAAATGGGGTGGGTTTTGATGATTTTAAATCTCACAATTATGGAAGAATTATATCATTTGGGAAAGATGTTGCTGAATTACATTCATCAAAAATCGAGAGGGTGGACTTTAAGGTACTCTTTAATTTTCATAACTAAGTTATGTACTTGTCGCCCATAATTTTAGTAACCAACTTTATATTGAGAGCAAAATAGAAACCAACTTACACGTATTGTGAATTTAGCAACCAACATCATTTTAACAGATTTTACCTGTATATTTACTGATGTGGCACAAAATGGTGTTGTTTCAGCCGCCACATAAGATGTCACATATGCAAAAATACTTGTATGAAAAGAAATAAAATTTATACTTATTTGCATATTTTAAAATTGGTATTTTTTCTAAACTTATATTAAATGTCATATGTTTTTGCAATCTGGCTAAAAAAGGGCATGTCCGGTGCCTGACTTAGCTCCTGCTTTGCACAGGGTTTAGGAGGGGGTCGTGGTCTGATGTATGCAGCCTTAACCTACAC
>BJCN01343069.1:0-10767 GCA_018326445.1 Flaveria brownii
AGTATTGATAAACATTTTTATCATGGGTTTGTCCTCTTATTCTCACCCCTTGTCAACATCTCCAATAAGTTGAGGGATCACAGTAAGTTGTTTAGACAGATCTAAATTTGATAAATTTAGATCTGGCTATGATGTATCTCCCACCACATCAGCACACTTATCAAGAGAAGCTTGATCCAATGAATGTGTGACATCATTGATGTTGTCTTCAATGGAGTGGTTGTCAGCATCAAGAAATTCTTGATCACTATCACCACTACCATTTCCTCCTACATTTGAAGTTCCTTCCATTGTGTTCTGTGCCTCTAGGATGGAATTTTTAGGCACTTCTGATGTATCATCTTGATTTTTCATTGTTGTGCTAATAGGAACTTCACCTGTAGGGTTAGTTATAACTGGAGCTAAAGTAGTAGTAGCTCAAACCTAGGATCAGGATATTCTGTTGATGTATTACCTGTAGATCGTGAAACATCTTCACAAGATTTGTTAAAACAATTTATAACTAAATCGAGATCAAATAGCCAATCAGGACCAGAACCTTTCACACAGGGTGTGTGCTCATTGAAGATCACATTGGCTGATTCTTCAACTGCTCTAGTTCTGAGATTGTATACTCTATAAGCCTTAGCTAGGGAAGGGTATTCAATAAAGTGTCCATCATTTAATTTATCAGCACATTTAGCTATTTGTTCTTTGGTATTCAAGATGGTTCAAGGACATCCAAATGACCAAAGAAAACCAATGAAAGATCTTCTTTTGTGCCACAATTCATAAAGAGTCTTACCATGAGTCTTAACTACTAAAACTCTGTTCTGCACATAGCAAGCAGTGTTGACTACCTCTGCCCATAACGTGATGGACAGTTTAGAGTCAGACAACATAGTTCTTGCAGCCTTAATAAGTGTCATGTTTCTTCTCTCAGCAACACCGTTTTACTGAGGAGTCCTGGGAGCACTATATTGTCTCGTAGTACCCTTTTCATCACAAAATATGTCAAGGATTTGGTTCTTGAATTCAGTTCCTTGATCACATCTTATGGTCTTGACCTTATGATCAATTTGATTCTCAACTTTTAGAATGAAATTCTTCAATATCTCAGGAGTTCCATCCTTAATTCTAAGGAAGAAAACCTAAGTGAATCTTGTGAAATCATCTGTGATCACCAAACAGTATGAGGTCCTTCCTAGACTCATTACACTAGTGGGGCCAAAGAGATCCATATGTAATAAGTGTAGGGGAGTAGTGATTGAGTTCTTTTCCTTTAGCTTGTGAGACACTAAGTATTGTTTCCCTTTCAGGAAAGCAACAACGTGATCATCACTTGTAAACTCTTTCTTTGGCATTCTAGTTACCAAATCATTCTTAATGAACTTGTTCATGTTCTTAAAGTTTACATGACACATTCTTTTATGTCAAAGGAAAGACTCATCACTATTATCCTTAGACAGAAAGCAAGAAACTTCTCCTGAAGGGGATGTTTCCTGCAAATCCATCTTGTAAATGTTTCTTTTTCGGGGTACTCTAAGAAAGATATGCTCTTGAGGAATGAGCACCTCGGGCTTGAGAAAAATGCACTCATGCTCGGTAAAGAGCATGTTATGTCTCTGGTCACAAAATTGGGATACACTCAGTAAATTGTACCTAAGCTCCTTAACATAGTTTATATTCTCAATGCTGAGCTTATCATTTATGACCCTACCCCTTCCTGTAATGTAACCACCAACATCTCCTCTAAAAGCAACTGGCCCTCTATCAGTTTTCTTAAAGTTATAAAGCAAAGAGCCATTGCCTGTCATGTGCGTGGAACAGCCACTCTCAATGGTCCATACATTTCTTTTGGTCTTTAGTTGTTCCTGCATAATAAAAGAAGAATTAGTTACATTTGAAAACCCAAACCTTAGTGGTCTTGGGCTTTTCAAAATGAACTGAAGACAATGCAATAGTAATTGATCCTATACTGAGACTCTAGGGATCACTTGCTATTGTAAGTTAAGAATATTTAGTCACATGGTTTTCCTTTATCTTCCACACTATGTTTGGAATATTAGACTTGACCTTAAATGTTTCAGAAGTTTTGGCTTCAGAAGCTTTAGAGACTGGTCCTTTGAAAGATCTTGCTTTCACTTCAGCAAGCTTCAGTGCTTCGGAAGCATTCCTTTCTTCCAAGACCAAAATTTTTTCCGAAGGCAAATTTTCACTTGTCTTCATTTTCATTTTGGAGCTTCGGAAAGAAACACAGATTTCTTCCGAAGCATACTTCTTCTTGTTCTTCTCAGAAGTCTTCTTTCTTGTTATATTAACATACTCTTGGGATTGTACAAGCAATCCTTAGCAAGATAAGAAGTACTGCCATATATAATGCAATCCATGTGCTTCCTTCTGAGAGTCTTCTTATGAATGGAAACCTGAGTTTGATCACTTTCCATCTCAATCCCCATCTTTGTAGATGTTATGGTAGGCCTCATAAGGTGAAGCTTGCCTTTGGAGGTGGGTGGTTCATGCTGTGTACCGGTGTTACACAGCTGATCAGTCACAAGATGAGTTGAACATATACTTAAACTCTTGGTACTAGAGTTTAAAGTTGTATCCACAGCCTTTACCACTTCAAAACCTGCAGAGATAAAGACTTGTTTCTGCTTGGAGTTGAAAGTGACCTTGATCTCCTAAGCTCTCTTTGATCTTCTTTTTACTGCACAGATCAAGTTCTTCCTCTTTGACTTAGTCATCCTTGACTTCTTCCTCCCCTCAGGAGTGTAGTGACCCTTGCTAGGATGATCTTACTCACCCTTCTCAGATCCATCCTTCACTACCTCTTCTTCATCCTCTTCAATACTAGGATCTATGGATGGCAACTCATCTTGACTAGTTCCACACCTGGGAAATCTTAAAGACAATAGAGTGTGTGGAGGAGCTATCTCAGTATATCCTAGTCCCTGTTTGTTCTGATAACATATTTTGGAATGAGGGGATGAGGATATGATGTTCTTGAAGGTCTCTTCTTCAAGAACATGCATTGCCTTGGCTTTGCTGATCACTAGCTCAGCCTGGCACTCAGTTAACTTGGTGATGAGATCTTTGATTTTAGTCCTGTACTTGGTTTGCTCATGTTTAAGAGTTGTAACGATTTTCTTTAAGTCTTCTATTTTTAACTTATACTCACTTTCAGCTCTTTTAAAATTAGATTTTAATATGTTCAAGGACTCAAGATTAGATCTCATTTCTAAGTTATAGGACCTGTAACTGTTTACTTTAGCAATGCACTTAGGGGTATAAAGATGTTCCAATACCTTGGCTTCATCAAGATCTACCATCAGTGCTTGGTTTAGAGAGACATCTTCTACCTGGAAACTCCAATCAAAGCCTCATTCTTCAAAAGCAACTGCCGCTTGCTGCTTGGGCTTCTCAGTTTGTGGAGCTCCCTCAGCGTAGTTTGGCTTGGGTTGTGCTTGATCGCCATTTGTCATGGGCGCTCTGCACTCTCTAGCAAAGTGACCCATTGGTTACAGTCGTAACACTTCACCTTGCTCTTATCCAGCTGAAACTTTCCACTTGATAAATTACTAGTAAACTTTCTCCCTGTCCTCTTATAGAACTTCATGGCTCTGTGAGTGAGAAAAGCCATTTGTTGAACTATCTCCATATACTCCAAGTCATCTGGATGGATACAGTCCAAGTCTTCAAGGGTGAAGAGAAAGTTGCCTATGCTTTCATCATGAGACACAAAGGCATGTGATGAGCTTGTCTATTAGAATGGGCTTCCTTGGATGTAGCTCTCTTTTGGTGTCTCAGGAAAGGTGATGAAAAGGCCCTTGGGTGGGTTTTCAGGGTAAGAGATGAAATGGTGTTGTGGTTCTCTACAATCCCTTTCAACCACATGAAGGGCAGAACTCTATTGATTGCTGGAGTTGCCAGATGGATTTTGCATGTTTAGCTCTATCTTGTAACCATTGAGTATGCCATAAAACTAAGTGAGAGTGAGTGTCTTGAGATTTTCAGTCCTCTTAATGACCACACAATAGTGTGCCCATTGTCTGGGAAGAGGGGACATGAACTTTCTCACAATGTCCCTATTCTCAAGGTTTACTCCAACATCCACCAGAGTATCCACAATCTCAACAAACCTGAAGTATTATTGAGTTATGGTTTCACCTGCTTTGAAGGTGAAGTTTTCAAACTTCTGCTTCAGAAGATCCTTGTTGTTTTCTTTGGCATCAGAAGAACCTTCATACATCAGCTTCAGTACATCCCAGAGCTACTTAGCAGTTTTGCACTTCTTGAAGCCTCTGTAGATGGCATTTGGAAGAGCAGTTTGAAGGGCAGACATGGCTTTCTGATCTATATCTATTCTTTTTCTATCTTCTTTAAAATAGTCAGCCACCTCCTTTGGAATCATGCCACCTCCAGCAGCAGCTGAAGAGGTGCATGGAATGTAAGGTCCTTCAGTAACAAACTCCCACATCCTACTGTCTTGTGACTTGATGAAGCCTTCCATTCTTAGGCACCAAGTATCAAAATCATCAGGAGTGATCAGTGGGGACTTTACCATGGTACCGGTTTTCATATTAGCCTTAGATGCTGCTATTTGAGATTTAAGTGTATTGTGAGAACTGAGGAGATTTAAGATGGTGAGATCTTACAATCCAGATCATGGAAAGCTCTAATACAATTTCAGGACCGTGTAAGGGATGGTCAATATAATCAGTCTCACAATAAGGAGAGTGTTAAAGCACTTAACAGTTCAAATAGGGAACCGGGTTTGGGAGCAAGATGCAAACAACATGAGTAAGAATGAGACAGAACTCAAGAACAATATATATAAGGTTTTCAAGAATGTTGTATATTAATCTCAAGTTCTCTTACAAGAGTTACAATGCATAAGTTTTACAATACAAGACCCTGAGATACTTTATACTATATCCTACAACCGGCCATACTTGAAAATCTAGTCGGAACATTGAAAGAAAACAAAATCAATGTAGAGTCAAAAGGCAGATTGTCTTTTGACTAGTGACTATAACATACCATAGCTCACATCCTAATATATTACAAAAAGGATAAAAGTACATAAAGTAGAAGGTTACAGACCCAAGACCTCCATGTACAGTTACAAAAGCATGGACCTTTTCACCAACTCTTGCAAGTTGGTAAGTCTTCAGAGTTGCAGCGGAAAGTTAGTCAGCTTTATGTAGAAGTACATCAGAGAAAAGCATGTTCTTTTAAGTCTTTAGAAGAAATTAGTCTTAACTTCATTTGGCTTTGAAAGACTTTGCCTTTGAAGCTATGGAAAACTTCATCTTTGACTTCCGAAGATTTGGTCTTTGGCTTCGGAAGATTTTATACTTGGAATAATTCTTGTGCAGAGTATAAAGCTTCCGCAATAACTTTGGCTTCAGAAGTTTTTATACTTAGCATAATTATCATGCAAAGTATAAAACTTTCGTAGCAGTTCTACTTAATACTTAGTGCATACATGCAGGAAGCCCTTTGGTTATTTTGGTTGCATCAACCTTTAATATAAACCTTACAGAATGTCAACATTAATTCTATGACTTGTTGTTTATTCGAAGAATGAAGGAATGCACTATTCATGTTTTTACCTTATGTCCCTTTGCTGATTATATTTGGACTAAAGTGAGTGTATGGCGTAAAATTCTACCGGTTTATGCTTTTTCCTTCAAAGACTTGATGGATTTACATAAATCAATTCTTGTAGACTCTTGCAAAAAGAATATGTTACATACTATTGTTCTTGCCTTTGGTTGGTCTATCTCATAACATCAAGATCGAGTCATGTTCAATGGTAAAGCGAAATCCCCATCAAAGGTTGTCGTGGATGTTTTTAGTTCGTCATGGGTGAAGAAGAGGCTAAGGAATTGTCGTTATGATGCTCCTTTGATGCTGAATGATTATTTTGTTGGATTGTTTTGTAGTTTGGTGTTACGATGTATGCTTACCTCCTTTAAGCTTTTGATTGAAGTTTTAATGTCTTGCTAGCTTTATTTAATAAAATTTGTTTTGTTTTTCAATAAAATAAATCATCCTATTCTAATAAAAAGGTATCTGGGATGACACGTGTCAACACCACAATCATTCTCACCAAAAATTTCCCGTCTCTCTCTCCTATTAAATAATTACCTTAATTACTAATAATACTATTTAACACTTTTTTAGATTTAATAAATTAATAAAGAGATCTATTTATTAATGTTATTTCTAAATAAACAAATTTTTTATAAAATAATAAATTTATTTAAAGCATAAGACTTTTTTTAAAAATACGAAATATTTAAAATTGGTATTTTTAAATAGTTATTTTTTTAAAACCAAAAATAATTAAATTTAAGAGTTATAATAAGAAAATTTTTAAAAATGTCATTTTTATACGCTTTGTTTTAGAATAAAATGTTTATTTATTTTTTTTAAAAAAAATAAAGTTTTAAAACTTGATATCACTATTTTATAAATTACAGTCATTTCTAATACATAATTTCAGTGAGATTATATTTTAAAATATTATTTTATAATTAATAAATTTTATTATATTAATTTTTTATTTATTTAACCCGTGTAACACACGGGTTACTATAGCTAGTAATAATAATAATAAAAACTAAAGAGTTAGGAAAAAGAAAAAGAAAACCCTCTTTTGAAAGCAAGAAGACCACTCTATCTCCTCCGGTGGACTAAACACACCAATCTATATTCCAAAATGCTAACGCTACTGCTGCCGGTAGCTCGTTCCGGCAGTGCTCCGCCGTCGTCGGCGGCAATCAGACCCCCACCACCCAAACTCCACCGCCCTCTCTCCGCCCTAAATCTACCCTCTTCACTCTCGTCGTCTACTCATCCATCATTCCCCTGCATATCGTCTTCTCCTTCGTTACACATTTATCGAAATCCCATAAAATACCCTAAGCTCGCTTCAGCTCCCGTATCTGCTGCATACAATTCACCCAATGAAGATTCTGAAAAAGCAAAACTTGCACAGGTATTTGATGAACTATAGCATCTTTGAATTGTTCAATGTATTTTACCCCGATGTGTAGGCGTATATCTTCTTAGGGTTTTCAGTATATATGAATTGATATGTGCACCGATTAGTTTTGCTTGAAATTCAAATCATTGTGAAATTTTCTGAATAGGGTTTTGCTTTTTTAAGCTCTAATCGTAGAAGTTGATACATTGTGTAATTTTTTTTTCAACTTAACTGAGTTCTATGGAAAAAAATGGATACAGTTATGAATGGTTGAATTGAATAGAAACATTAGGATGATTATGAATCACTGATGAAAAAAGTTGAGTTTTTTATGTCGTGAATAAGAGTTGAGCAGTTGATTTGAAGTTATATGGCTGTGGTTTGAAATGTTTTGTAGGTTGCAAAGAGATTAGAGAGTACTTCAAGGTATTTCAAGAGATTGGGTAGCTTAGGATTTTGGGGACAACTTGTTTGTACAATTGTGGCTGCAGTCATCCTTGCATTTTCTGTCGTGATTACTGGGAAAATCACATCACCAGCTACATTCTATTCTACTGCTGGTGGTATTGTAGCTGCTTTCCTCTCGGTGTTCTGGTCGTTTGGTTATATTCGTCTTTCTGACAGGCTTCAGAAAACTGCCAATGACCCTTCAAAGGTATATTATTATTATTTTTCCCCAAATGTAGAGTATCTTTTAGCAATTTAACAACTTATATAAACTGTGTGTATGTGTGTATCTCACAAACTGGTAATAAAAATAATAGCACTTGTAATTAAGAGGGTTACTCGCTGACAATGGTGCAAATTGTTCATTATTTCCCCCCTTTTCTCACAATGATTCTTTGCTAAAGTAAATACGAATTTAGTAAACCCTAGAAGGCTAGAAGACCTCATAGAAATTGAAACAAGCAAGAAACTCTTGATTTTGCAGTATGGAAATGCTGATATGTGTGTAAGCATATAGTTGTGTATGCTTGCTATCTAATTACTGATTAGACAAAGAGGGCATTGGAGGTTTTATGTTCTCCAGTGTGCCGTATATCATTTTTGACATAATATCAAGTTGCGCATGCAGAGGTTTTGTAGTAGGAATTCAAATACACATTTTATCATACCACTAAGGCACGGACTACATAAATGGATTAAGGGATGATGTATGCTAAGACCACCCAAGTATTTCACTTAGGTCATCCAAATATTAGAAAAGTGCCACATGCTACCCAAGTATTATTTGTTTAATTTATTCGAATTTCAGCAAATAAATTGCTAGAAAGATAAACCGACAGTAGGACCCTTATCTTTAATAGTCTTGCCACATCTAGAAGTGTAAAATGTCAAAATTTCCATGGATCTAGTCAAAAGAATCAACTCGAGATGAATTGTCGAAAAAATATTTGAGTATGTTTGAAGGCATTTTTGCATTTTACTACTCCAAAAGTGGAAAAAGCTTTAAAGTTAGGGGTGGTTTTGTCATTTTGCCAGTTTTTGGCTGGAATTGGCATAAATGAAATCACATTGATAGCTGGGTGGGCTGTAATGATGTGAAGATAGTTGCTTGGCGTAATGATGGGATGATATTTGGGTAGTGTAATGATGTGATGATATTTGGGTGGCTTTTTTGTTAAATTTTATATACCTGGGTGGTCTTTGTATGCATTAAGTCATAACATAGTTGCTAGGTTTAATGCTTGAATTGAACGGATTTAGTCTCACTTGACTTCATTTTTGGATGGTCTTAAGGATTAGAAGTTTACCTTTATTGTAATAGTTTTTGGGTTTTCAGCCTGCATCTTGTATGCACTACAAGTATTACTGTATTAGCTTTCTATTCATTTTTTTTATCTAGAGCTACTGCTGCCTTTAAACGATCAATGATCTGGCCTTTTTTATGCAATTGTCAATTTAACAATTAAGAATTTCAGCATTGATGGAATGTTTTGCTAGTCATACGACTTGAAACTAGGTCAGATATGAAGCCATTGTTCAGTTTGTTTGAAACCGATTACTACAAGTCTCACTAATTTCTTCGTTAGATCTTTAATGGAGTCACTATCCTATGCTAAAATTCTAACATAAATTAATATCATAAACTTATATGGTATTGATTTGTGTTGATTAGTTCAGCATTCGACAATATCATTTGCTTTTCAATAGTTTTCACTTATCACAACCTTGGCTCTTATTTGGTGTGGGTGATGCACTTCATCAACTTGTTCAAGTCAACAGTTGATGCAATTTGAGATCAAAAGAGTGATCAAATTTCAAGTACTATGCTCAATTATGGAAAAACTAGTAGTGGGAAATATTAACCATGAATGGGTTTGGCAATGATCCATAAATTATTCATTGGGTTGTCATTATATTTTGCTACCATAAACATGTCAATTGGTAGGGAGTTTCTCATTTGAGTCTCGTACCTGGAGATATATGATGAGAAATATAATGACCTTTTTGCTGTTGAGAACCGTAAAGTGCAGATTTATGGTCGTTTGGTGTGTGGAATGTTTGTTGCTAGAGGGGATTTTTTTTAGTGCTAAGCGAGTACTAAATCTCATTAAAGTAGGTAGAATTTTCAAGCACTTGGTGAGACTAATATGAAGGTGAATAGGGTTCTGACAATGTAGTTAGGCTTGTACTGAGAGCCTTAGCTTTGATATCATGTTGGTGAGGCTTGTACCAGGATTTACTTCACTTTAGGGATCTCATGTGGGGGATTTTGTAGCAAGCGATCTTGTAATTGAGAAATGAGTTAGTTCGTGGTTTAGTTAATGATATAAGGGGGCACTCGGTTTAACATTAGGAATTGGAATGGGTATTCTATTGTATTGATGATGTTGGTTGATACCTGGGAATCATCACCATTATCATAGATGATGCCTAGTTTTAAACAAATATGGCCTAGAATTTATTGCAAATCTAAGTCTACCATGAATGAACATCAAATAGAAACTAAAAGCTTGTTTTTGAAAAAGAAACAAGGCAGAAATGGACCAAAGTTTCTGTTGTGAACATTCAACAGCAATAGCTGCCATCACAGTCAAAAAGAGGATGACACCAGCTGGATTTAGTATATAATGCACTTAGATTAGGTAAAAACACTGATATGGAACAACTAGAAAGCTAACCATAACCAATAAAAAAACATAGGTGAGAAATGAGTGTGAGAGTTTTCATGTTAAAAAGCCATTGACGAATCCTGAAAAGGCTTATTGTCCATGAATTAACCCTGATAAGGGCTGCTCCACACTCCACAGTTGTGAGAACATAGCTGTTGTTGTAAGCACCATGGAACAGGCAACATCATTAGCTTGATAGTCCCAGTTTGCTCTTAATAATAATCTATAAACAGAGTCATAGCAACATAATAGAATTCCTTACAGCAACTGAAGATAGTCAAGACACGCTTTCTTTTCTTTGAGCCAATTTATCTATATGCATACCCAGTATACATCCACTCATACAATAGGTGTGGCCCGTGTGGGGAGGGTTAGATGAGTGCAACCTTACTTCCATCTCATGGGATAAAGAGGCTGCTCCCAGAAATTATTTATAGAGTAAATTACACTTTTCGTCTATTAGTTTGTAGTAAATTTTAGGTTTCGTCCTTAAATTAAGGAAATTACAGTAAACATCCTTTATGATTATATTTTGTTACAGTTTATGTCCTTTCCACTGACGAACGTTAATTTTGTCCGTTAAGTCAGGTCATGTGCCTCGCACATGAGGGTAAATTGGTCTTTTTACACTTGTTAAACCCCATCCCATCCCACCTCAACTCTCTCTCTCTCTCA
>BJCN01343094.1:0-17146 GCA_018326445.1 Flaveria brownii
TCGTCTGAAGGTTATGGAATTGAAAGGACGATGATGGAAGTGGTAGTGACGGTTTCTTGTCTCAAATTATTTTTTTGTCCCTCCACCTGTTAGCAGTTTTCCACTTATTTAGATGTTTGCCATCGCATTTTTTTGAACCATTGATCTATTTTAATGAGCTCATCCAATAATCAGAATTACTTCTCACCATTTTTAGGAAATATAGCATTTGTAGCATATCCTTTCCCTAATGTAAATATGTGGATGAGGATAGGGATGCTAATATGAATGCTCTAAGTACGAACTTTATAACATTCAAATGCATTCATATGACATCATTGTTATTCTTAAATGGTGTTTTATCTAACTACTATCTTGTTATTCTTAAATAGTGTTTTATCTAACTACTATCTGACGTATAAATGTTAGACTTAACTTTTTAAGTAGGATGAAGAAACCAAAATATATACCAAATTGATCATTTAGAACATCAGATTTGTGTAATGAAAAGTAATTTATATTAAAAACATTAAGGCATACCTAAAAAACATAGAGCAAAGAGTTCAAAGATTTACGTAGTAGTTTATACACAACTTTAGAGCTTTACTTTAAACCTTGAGAATTTATATTTAATCCCCTCAAATTTAGCTATAGATAAACTTATACTTTTATTTATCTTTTGGTTCTTCTTCATCATATTTTTTGTTCTTCTATCATACCGTTATCAATTTAGTGCTCTATAAAATTTAAGAAATGATGTTGTAATGCGTTAACTTTTATCTATCTTTGAATGTAAATTTTCATTAATATTTGAGTTGTGCAGTATAATGTATAAGTCATTTAAACCAAAAGCACAACGTTTTGATATTTTATGGTTTCTTTTTCTTTCCTTTTTATAATTTTTAAAATATGAAGTTTTATCAAATATAAATTTGTACATACTTATTTTTAGAGTTAACTAGCATTAAGCCCCTCCGGTTACGGCAGAGGGATCTAAAATCATGTCAAATATCATCAATTTCACACCACCATCGGCGACCACCAACACCGAAAAAAATTGTATTAAAAAATAAATAAAAAATAAAAAAACAACGGAATGTAGACATAAAAACGTTGAACCCCGCACATGAAACATAAAATATTAAAAATAATAACTAAGTCGATCTAAGACCTGTGCGTTGTGACGCGACTACTAAACGGGAAAAAATAATCGTAAAAACATTGAATCGCACGCACATGTTGTGGCGTGTTAACTCGTAAAAATTAAACCGAAATATAGGAAATGTCCGTTCAAGATGAGAAATACGGGGAATCAAAGTTAAAAGTAAAAAAAAATATAAGACTTAAATTGTAAAATATATAAAAGTATTGGATTTAAAACTTAAAAGAAAGAAAAACAAAAAAAAACAAAAAAACAAAAAAACAAAAATGAATATAACCATAAAAAAGGTCGGAGTCTAGGCATAAAGAAACTGATTTAAAGCTGAAGTGTCACACCCCCGCTAAAGCGGAAACATGAGGATGTAACAAGACGGGATCGTCATAACACATTATGAATAATAGAGATGCAATATAAATAAATGATGGTAAGCATGTCATGACGACACCCGACACAAAGGAGACTTATGTCGTGTTTAGTCAATTTTCACGACAACATAGCCATAAGCATAAACATTGTAATTGAATCACATAACCATACATAATATCATTGTAATGTAATTCCCACAATGCGGGAACAAGTATCCAAAAGAATGAAGACGTGTAATCAGACCAACAATGTTTCAAAAGAATGTTTGTCAAGAATTGAGTCTAAAAAATACATCTTAGGGTCTCCACTAAGGCAGCACTCCTAGAATCTTCAATTAGCGTTATCACCTGAAAAGATATGCTCAAAATGGTCAACATAAATTGTTGGTGAGCTCGCAGGTTTAAATAGTAAGTAAATTGATGCTGCATAATAATTTTGTGGAATACCGTGAATACAGTTATAAGTAAGCAAAATCGCATGACAATGAGCTTCACAACCAAACCTAATAACGTACACACATAATTTTGTCGGAATATATTCACCCAAGGGCCCGTTCCTGGCCACTGTTGGTACCAACTAGTATACCAACAAATAAGGGTGGGGGTGTCAACCCAGTATTACTACCAATACCTATCCGTCGGTTTCAACACAGGAATTAAATGGTTGTAAAGAAAGTACCACACAGCGAACACATGCATGTATCCGATAAGTACTCACAAAACAGTAACATGTTGATTCCAAGTGTAAAATGGGTGAACATACTTTTCCCCAAAGTTTGTAAATGATTGAAGAATTAAATAAGCATAAAAAGGGGTCACGAAACTCACTTGTTCGGTGGTAAGTATAAATGATCAAAGTTCCAAATGATGCAAGCAATAAACAATCATACACCTATTATCAGTTATTGTTAAGCATTAATGATATGTTCGAAGATAATAGATACGTTTGGTCGGTTCGAGGTGGATCGGTTCAGTCGCGAGGAACACACACAAGCAAACATACATATTAGATCTTATATAGATCCAAGTACTTGGAATCGTCGCCATTGCCGATGATATTAGTGTAAAGGTTTCATTGTTGTTAGAGAAGTAATTAGTAAATTTTAGTGGTTACAAATCAGTTCTTGATAATTGTAAAAATGTTAACGTTGATTTGATTTGTGGTAATATTAGTAATTTTTATAGCATAAACTTTAATAATGTCATTAGCAATGGTAACTGTGTCGATGTCACCTTAGCATCACACGACATACACACACCACACACACAAGAAGGAAATGCACACACAAATAACTTTAGTTGCACGACAGGACCAGACGCAAGACTAAACGCTCCATCTGCACAAATCAACCTCCATTCGTATGAATCAGCTTCATTCGTACGAATGAACCTTCATTCGTGCGACTCAGCCTTCAGTCGTACCACACAGCACTCAATCGCACGACTCAACATCCATACGCACGAATCAACCTTCATTCGTACGAATCAGCTTCATTCGTACAAATGAACCTCCATTCATGCGACTTAACATTCAGTCGTGAGATACACGCACAATCGCACACATTCATCCGCATAGACTCAATCGCATGCATACACTCATCCGCACAGACTCAATCGCATACACACACTCATCCGCATAGACTTAATCGCACTACACACACAATCACATGACTCAATCGCATACATACACTCAATCGCATGACTCAGTTGCACGACACACTCAGTCGCATGACTCAAATCGCATGACACAGTCAGTCGCACGACTCAGTCACATGACAGAACCCAGTCGTATACGCAGGTCACAGGGGTGTCAGGGTGCTCATAGTAGCCTTCGGCTGTTGTGACCATTCAAATGGCACCACAAAATGTTTAGGAGTCGATTTCTAACATGTATTAGCAAATCGAGCATTCGAAGCACCCTCAACCTAGCTCGTTCGCTCGGGAGCACCCAAGACCCGAATCCGACACCAAAAACATGGAGATAGATGGTTTAAGTGGCGATGGTGGTTGTCTACCTTCGTGGGGTCGACCTTGGGCAGCCTGTAGCAGCGATTTGGCCGGAGAAACAGCGAGAAGGGTCGGAGAGCAGGGAGGGGAGATTGGTGGGGGGTAGGGTATTGGATAAAATGGAATGGCTGTTAAAAGGGTGTTTTTATACCCTTTTCAAGTTTGTAGGTTTAGCAACTTTAGCCCTGCACTTTAATTCACTTATTTCCCCTCCTAATTTGACTAATTACACTTTGAATCTTAACTTTGTTAATTGCTTTAATAATAGCGCGTTGATTAGTATGATTCTACTAATAGTAATACTAATAACGACGTTGTTAGTATTAATTATTTTAATTGTATCCTTGGCGTTAAGTGTTAGTATTAATGACGATACTAGTAATAAATCTTATAATAGTTTTAATAACAATTATAACTACAATAACAATAATGATAATAGTAATTGTGATAATGATAATAACCATAGTATTTAACGTTTAGGTTTTTATGTACACTTGGGATAATTCACATAGTTAGGGAAACAAAATTTGAAACTAAGGCAACTTGGTTATGAGTTACTGTTGAGTATTCAAGAAGGCTAACAAATATGACGTAAGTTGACAGACCTTTTGGTGACGAATGTCACATGAAGTACAACCCATAATGCATAAATGAGTTAATAATTAGGATTATATATAATTACACGATTGGTCCTTATCCTATGCCAATATTACAATATTGATCCTAACTTTTGAGAAATTACATCATTGTACCTAACTATTTACAAAGTCATAACACGCTTGGTGCTTGATACTAACTTCTGTTAAATTTATTGATTAGATGGAGATGAAAAGACCAAAATACCCTAAACTAAAAAACTTATATACATATATATATGTATATATATATATGTATACATATGTATATATATATGAATATATATATATATATATTATAGGATCGGTGTTGGTCTTTCAACATAACATTTTCTCACAAACTCATTAAGTCTCACTCGTGTGATGATACAGAATCTCAAACTAAGTTGATAATATACTAAGTTAATAAACACAAGAAATGGTTTTTCAAGATACTTGTATATATTAGTTCTCAACTCAGTGTTTACAAGACTCTTACAAAGCATGCATAATGAGATACATTGAGATAAGGTATTTAAGATAAAATACTATCCTAGATTAGGTAGTCATGACATGTCCATGACTTACCTTTTGTTACCTACTAAAGTTGGTAACTGTACTGACTGATAAAAGGTGAACAGTGGAATAAAGTATGGTCAACTATATGTGCATGGGAAAGCGCCATGCAGTATATCAGACTTGACCGCATGTGTCAGTCAGACGATACTTATGTCCACTGGTCCATAGTTGATTCTTCTGAAGGTTAACTAACTTCAGAAAAATAAGTTCATCTGAGGCCAATTATACTTCGAAAAAAATCAACTTCTTCTGAATCTTCTGCAAGTCTTAAGGACTTCATTCTTTGGAAGTCTTTGCCTTGGATATTCTAATGTTGAACACTTCGGAAGGAAGACTACTTAGTCTTGGAAGATTTAGTTTTCCTTTGGAAACTCTTCATACTTTATTCTTCGGAAGATCTTCAGTTTGTCTTCAGAAGAGTTGCTTTTGTTTTGGAAAACTTTCTTCAGTTGTACTCAAAATCTTCTAAGTTTAGTTTTGGTTGCACCAGCCTCATCTGATCCAACAAACTCTTCCTAGGATGATGCTACCAAAACTTGACTCTCTTCTTCTTAAAACTTTCAACACCAAGGAAATGAGATATTTGTCAATTTCCTTATTCTTTCCTAAAGTGGTGCTGAGAAGTTTGTATAAGTCATTGGTAGAGAGTAGATCTAATTTGTTGTTGTAAATGACATGTACCCTTTATTGTGGCCTACTGAAGAGAGTTAGTTGATGGGAATTATAGTCAAATTCCTATCTAACTATGGATCTAAAGTAGTGCCTCGAATCATTTAAAGGAATAAGCTTCCATTAATGGTGGCACCTTCTTCTTCATCCTTACTCAGGTTCAACTCTTCTTCAGTTCTTGCCATCTTTGTTAACTCAGCAAGATGAAGACCGCTTAGATGATTTCTAATATGAACGGCTACTTGGGAGTTTAAGGTATTGGAGAATGGCTTCTCTACTAACTCAGCAATGTCAAATCTTCTTTAGTGTAGCAAAGATGGTATGTCAAGTCTGTTGACTTCACCATTCTCTCTTTCCACAACAAAGTTATGAGAAGAGTCATCGAACCACCACTGGACAATTTTCTTCTTAAGGAGTGAGGGGCTTATTAGCTGTTTATCCCCTTTCCTGGTATCTAGTAGAGTCACCAGTCTTCTTCTTAGCTTATTCTCTTCTTCTTTGAGAGAATCAAAGTTTGTAGCCAAGAGTTAAAGAGCTTGGTCTAGTGTTCCTCTGGGTAGATCAAGGATTGCATCTCTTATGAGGGAACAGGAAGAGACATCAATGTATATTAGTGTTATGGACCCTTCTTCACAAGAGATGTCGCTTGGGGTTGTCAAGTTAATGAGCTTTCCTTTGACTCCTTGAACTCCTCTAAGGTTAGAGACTTAGATGGTTTAGATGATGGCTTGGGTAATGGTTTGGTTTTAGGTTTTATTTTGGGTTTTAGGATTAATAGTGGTTGTGGTCGTTGAGTGGCAGTGGATGATGGTGGGATTAAGGCTGATAGTGTAGGTTTAGGGGTGTAAGATTTAGTAGTGGGTTCGGTTTTAATGGGAAAGGGAAGAGGTGTAGGCTCAGGTTTTGTTGGTTGTGGTTTGGGTGTTGGTTTAGGTACCATCCAATGGTTGGGTTTTAGGCTTTATTTTGGGTTTTAGGATGAATAGTGGTAGTGGTTATTGAGTGGCAGTGGATGATGGTGGGATTAAGGCTGATGGTGTAGGTTTAGGGGTGTAAGATTCAGTAGTGGGTTCGGTTTTGATGGGAAAGGGAAGAGGCGTGGGCTCAGGTTTTATTGGTTGTGGTTTGGGTGTTGGTTTGGGTACCATCCTTTATACACTCTGAGTTTGGTATACCTCTTTCCTTCTTTCTAAGTGAATGTTAGCTTTGATATCATTAACATGTTGCTGTAGGATCTTCTCAGACATGGGTCCTACTTGCCTGTTTATGAAGCCATAGGCCC
Source organism: Flaveria brownii (assembly GCA_018326445.1). Lineage (NCBI taxonomy): Eukaryota > Viridiplantae > Streptophyta > Magnoliopsida > Asterales > Asteraceae > Flaveria > Flaveria brownii. The sequence goes on from BJCN01343094.1 coordinate 6,658, forward strand.
TAAGATAAGCCTTTATCCAGGTTTTGTCTCCCACCTTCTTAGCAACCATAAGTCTAGCCTGCTCATCCTCCTCCTTTTTCTCTTTCATCTTCTCTCTTGCAGCCTTCTTCCTCTCCTTGTTGATCTGATCTTGTTCTTTGTTAAAAAGGAATAAGATCGTCTCATTTTCATGAGGAGTCAGCTCCTTCTGAGAATAGCCCCTTGAGCATAAGAAGGCTATCCTCTGCACCTTTTGTCTTTGTTCATCTTCTTCTCCCTTTCTCTTCTTCTATTCCTTTACGGCCAACCTTGATACTTCCCCCCTTCTCCTTTTGCAGCAGGGTTGCCTTCTCCAGTTTTATAAGCTCATCAAGTGGAAGTAGGAGCTGCTGCTGCTACCTTACTGCTGATAGACTCTTCGTTTATTGTTGATAGAATCTTGAGCTGTTGCTGCTACCTTACTGCTTGCAGCCAACAGCTTCCTAGTGTCGACTCTACCTTTTATTTTTAGCTTTTCCAATCTTTCTTCTTTAAGAATCTCTTCAGCAGTCATCTTCCTTTCTCCTTTGGGATTTGAGAAAGATTCAAGCTTTGGAGTTTCTAACTTGGGTGATTCAGGTTAGGGAGAGTGGGTTGAACTTGTGGTGTTAAAGAGAGAGGGATTTTGAGAAAGTCATTACTGTTTACCTCAAAGGCTAGATCAAGGATAGCCTCTGTGATACGCAAATCGTCAGACAAGGATAACAATTCAATGATCCCTTCTGCAGCTTGAACTTCAGCTTCAGAAGTGATTTGAATATTACTACCTGTCCCAACTGATTCAGTTAATGGGCCATGATTCCTTATTTCCCCTTTGAAGTCAATCTTAGGTTCAATAAAAACCTTAGGTTTACCAACTTTTTTGTCAGTGGTAGGTGGTGCACTCAACCTTTAAAGAAATTCAACTCCAATGTATGCTACTGCAACATCGGGTGAGGGTTGTTCAAGTGAGGAGCTTATGAGATACTTGGTTAAAAATCTATGAAGATGAATAAGCATCTTAGGATCCACTTGAATTGCAATAGGAGGTAGCTATAGGAAGATGTTGTGGAGTATTGTGGTGTAGGATAAGTTAAGGATGGTGTTAAGATGGCCAGGGTAAGATCCTTATGTGTTTGTCTCTATACATTCTCCCTTTTTTTGGTAGCCTCATCTTGAGAAGTAGATGAGCTAAAGGAAGAACTTAAAGAGACTTGAACTGGTACATGCCTAATAGAGTTCTCAATCTGTGTCTCAGCTAGTTTAGTCTTGAGATTATTAATCTCAAGTTGCTAAGTGACAAACATGTCTTCTAAACTCCTAACCTTGAATTCAAGGTTTGAGATTTTAGAAAGCAGGTACTGAATGGTGAGTTGCAGATTTCCCTCATCTTCTTTAGAATAATCACGGGAAGATGAGATAACATACCTTGTATGTTTATACTCACCGCCAGATGCGGTTTCTTGGCGCCTTAGTTTCCCTTATGAACTAATGTCTCTTTCAGAGATAACAATTGGCAAGGTTGTCGTAGACTTAGTCTCAGAAATGTTACCAATGTCCTTAGAGGTTAATGAGACACTCAGTAGTGATAGCTTAGCCTACATGAGTCCCCTCCACACCTATAGGACTCAGCTCAGTTTGGCTTAACTAATATGGGCTAGAAATTGGAGGTTCCCTGAGGCTCATTTGATCTGGGGAGTGGTGTAATAGATCAACATCATAGCCCTGAGGAAACATGAGCTCCTCATCAGATTAGGCTAATAGTTCAGTGAAGAATATAGCAGTTATATCTAATGACCAGGGACCTTGGTCAACATCTAATGGCATTGATACAGTAATGTGGGTGTCCCTTTTTGGCTGCTCAGTGGAGTGTTAGCACTCACCTTGAGGGCTTGAGGCTTGGGTAATGGGCTCATCAGGTTGAGATTGAGGAGACTCAACACTGATATTGAGGTTGAGTATAGAGGATAGTTGGACCTCTATCTGAGTGGGATCTCTTTGTTCCACTCTAGCCTTTTTGGCTTAAACTGAGGGGACTTGTTCAATCATAGTAGATTGAACAAGGGTTCGTTTGGGTATCATTGGTAGGTTATTTTGATAGGGTGGTAAGAAGTTATTGGTTGTGAAGTGGTGGTGTCTGGTGTGGGTTCATTACCTGCTAGGCATGTAGGGATATCACCAGAAGCCATTGGCTCAAGCATACTTGGAAGGAGGCTTATGAACCTTATAGTGAAGTTGGAGGATATCTTCTTCAGCATTTTGAAGATACCCTACCTCATTTGAGAAACAACTAGAATATCTACATATTCTAGCTTGTCCTGATCTAACTCACATTTAATTATGTGCTGGATATACCTAGTATACATATAGAATGTGTTCTTAGTGAGATTACCTCGTAAATTATCCAGCGCAAACCTAAAGTAGTTGATTTTGAGGCCTTGTACCAATCCATGGACTAGGAATCCCATATCATAAAGGATTTGATCCCAACTCCCTGACTTGTTGGACAAGCTGTGCAGGATGACATGTAGTAACAATTTCCAGTTGTAGGAGAAGTTAAACTTGTAGACTGTTGATTTGCTGACATCTTCTCCATATCCTATTTGGTTATATGTATCTTCCAAGTCTTGTTTGGGGAACTTCGTGGGGGCGCCTTCATCAAGAAGCTCCAGATGCTCCCTGGTGGTGGTTTCACTAATGGTAATCTCCTATCCGCATACTCTTGACCTAATAACCCTTTGACCGCTAAGCATGTCGTATTGACCATTGCTCGAGAATTTGGCCATATGGTTTGAGTAAATGGTGGGGTTTACGGTAAGAGCAGTGAAATATGCTGATTGGGTTAGAAATTGGATGATTCGGGCAAAATCAGCATCTGCTGAAGAGTCATGGATGGCGACTTGGTTGTCCTGGGGATTGAAGGCCATTGTTTCGAAGAAGTTTGAGAGTGAGTAATTTGAGAGTGAATGAAGATTACAATGGAGATTTTAAGACTTTTACAGTGGAAAAGAAGATAATGAAAGAAGGTCGGAAATATTTAAATGGTGGTGAAAAATCAAACCGATAAGGTGAAAGAACGTTTTGGGTTCGATTTGACAGTGGCGGTAGGAAAGATCTTTTAAAATATTCCGACAATCATAAATAAAATCTTACTTTTTGCAATGTGGGGCCCAAAGATTTTCGTTACACAGTAAAGTTTTCTTCGAAGAGTAAAATTGCTTCTGAGAGAAATCTTGTGTGTTCTCTATCTGGATTGTCTTCCAAAGCCACTTTATCTTCCGAAGCAAATTATGTCTTAAGGACAAATTTGCTTCCGAGGGTATAATGTTCTTCCGAGAGAAGAAGTTAGTAGCCTTCGGAAGGAAACTTGATCAATAATCAAATGATCTTCCGAGGCTAAAAACTCTTCGGAAGAGCATACTTATGCAGAGGAATTTGCCTTCGAAAGATGAATAAGAATTTCTTCCGAGGGTAAATTTCTCTTTGGAATAATTTATACTTAGAGGATTTTGGAGAAAACCTTTTGTAATAGGGCTTAGATTGTAAATATACAACTTAGACATGACATATTTTCAAAAGAATTTCAAAAGAGATTTACTAATCAATGTTGATCATCCTAATAGCCGTAATTAAATATTGAAATCTTTGTTCATCAAAGGCTTTGGTGAAAAAATTAGCATATTGTTCATTTGAATCAACTTTGACTAGTTTGATCAAGTTTTTCTCATTTATATCTCGAATGAAATAATACCTGATATTGATATGTTTTGTCTTAGAGTGCTTCACCGGATTTTCTGTGATTGAAGTAGCACTCTTATTGTCTATGTGGATAGGAGTCTCCACGAAGTTGAAACTATTGTCTAACATCTGATTCTGAATCCATAGAAGTTGAGCACAGCAGCTTGCAGCAGCAATGTATTCAGCTTTAGCAGTTGATGTCAAGACGCATGATTGCTTCTTGCATTGCCAAGAGATGATCCTTCTACCAAGAAATTGACATCCTCCTGATGTGGACTTCTTGTTAATGTTGCAGTCACTGTAATCACTGTCAGTATAACCATAAAGATTGAAATCCTTGTTCTTAGGATACTAAAGGCCCATTTTGGGAGCTCCTTTAAGATATCTAAGGATACTTTTGATAGCAATTAGGTGAGACACCTTGGGAGCAACCAGATATCTTGCACAGATGCAAGTTACAAACATGATATCAGGTCTACTTACAGTGAGATACACTAGAGATCCAATAATTTCCCTGTACTAATGATGATTAGTGTTCTCCCCCACGGAATCAGGACAAAGATTGTGATTTCTTTGTATAGGTGTCTTGGCTGGCTTATAATCTTTCATATCGAATCTTTCTAAGATATCCTTGACATACTTAGATTGATTGATGAAGAACCGTTCTTCCATCTGTTTCACTTGAATTTCTATGAAGAAATCCATCTTTCCTAAGAACACATTTCAAAATTCTTTCTTATGATGCTTTCAAAGTATTTGCATATTTGGTTATTAGATGAACCAAATATGATGTCATCAACATAGACTTGTACAAGCAACATGTCCTTCCCAGATTTCTTTATAAACAATATCTTGTCTATGGTGTCTCTGGTGTAGCCATTCTTCAAAAGAAACAGAGACAATGTTTCATACCATAACCTAGGTGCTTGGTGTAACCCATAAAGAGCTTTTTCCAATTTACACACATAGTTGGGGTGTTGTAGGTCTTCAAATCCAAGTAGCTGACACACATAGACTTCTCTATCAATATCCCTATACAGAAATGCACATTTCTCATCAAGTTGATGGGTTGTGAAATTCTTGGATGATGTAAAAGCAAGGAAGATTCTCATAGCTTCAAGTCTTGCAACAAGTGCAAACACATCCTTGTAATCTATCCCTTCCTCTTGTGTGTATCCTTGAACTAAAAGTCTAGCCTTGTTCTTGATGATCAAACCTCTATCATCTTTTTTATTCTTAAACACCTACTTGGTGCTAATAGGGACTTGACCGGGTGGCAATTGACATAGGTTCCATACTTTTTGCCTCTTGAATTGAAGCAACTCCTCTTGCATTGCTTCAACCCAACTATTGTCCTTGAGAGATTCTTCTACCTTCTTGGGTTCCATTTAGGAGAGAAAGCATGAGTACAGGCAGACATTCCCATTATGAGTTTGCCTTCTAGTTCTCACACCTTCTGAGACATCCCCAATGATGTTCTCTACTGGATGGGTGTTATGAATCCTGAGTCTTAGAATCACATCTAGTTGCTTAGATAGATCCAAGTTTGAAAGGTTTTGCTTAATATTGTAAGCATTGATTCCAGCTGATGTCTCACACTCATTCAATGAGGAGTGATTGAATGAATGAGTGACAACATCAATGTTGTTTTGCTATGAATTAGAATTAACAGTTGCATGTTCCTCCAGATTATTGTCTTTAATAGCTTAGTGTTGAGAGTTAGAGTTGTCAGCTGATGAGTTTTGAGGCTCAACTGACTGACAAATTGGTGAAGCTCCACCATTTCCTATTATATTCAAACTTTCAGGACTTGCAATAGTGGGAGCTTTCTCTACATGTCTTCTTAGAGAAATTGGAATAGGTCTGGGTAACTTAAATAGTTGATCATCAGATAAGTCATTTTGAGTTCCTGTTCCAACTGAAACATTCTCACAAGATGGTTTAGAATAGTTAGAAAACAATTCTAAGTTGAAGATATGGTTAGGGCCATTCCATTTAACAAAAGGAGTGTGCTCATTTAAAATAATATTGGATGATTCCTCAAATTGTTGATTCTTAATATTGTATACTCTATAACCTTTAGAGCTTGAAGAGTATCCAACAAAGATAACATCATCTGACTTTTCAGCAAACTTTGCCAAATTGTCTTTTGTGTTAAGTATGGTACACCTGCAGCCAAAGGACCTTAGAAAGCCAATGAAAGGTGGCCTCTTGTTCCATAGCTCATAAGGGGTTTTTCCATAGGCTTAAAAACAAGAACACTGTTCTGCACATAACATGCAGTGCTAGCTGCCTCTGCCCAGAAAGTTAGAGGCGTCTTTGAATCAGCTAACGTAGTTCTTGCAGCCTCAATAAGTGTCATGTTCCTCCTCTCAGCAACACTGTTTTGTTGAGGAGTTCTGGGAGCACTATATTGTCTGGCAATCCCTTTTGAGTTACAAAATAAGTTAAGAACTTGATTCTTAAACTCAGTCCCTTGATCACTTCTGATAGTTTTTACTTTGTGATCAATTTGATTTTTTATTTTAAGAATAAAAGATTTTAATGTTTCAATGGTTTCATCCGTAGTTCTTAAAAATAATACCCATGTGAATCTTGTAAAATCATCAACTATCATAAGGTAATATGATTTCTTTCCAATACTCATTATACTTGTGGGACCAAAAAGATTTATGTCCAATAAGTGTAATGAAGTGGTGATGGAATTAACTTCATTAGATTTCTGGGTTGCCTTATGTTGCTTTCCTTTAAGACAATCAACACAATTGTCTTTACAGAAAACTCCTTTTAGGCACTCCATGTACCAAGTTATTTTTACCAGTTTATTCATGGTTTTAAATTTAACATGACACATTCTTTTATACCAAAGAGTTGATTCATCACCATTTGCTTTGGAAAGAAAGCATGAAACTTCTCCCAGTGGGGAAGCATTATTCATATCTATCTTGTAGATATCCCCTCTCCTAGGAGATCTTAAAAGCATCAATTCCGGAGGAATTGTCATCTCGGGTTTGAGGATAATGCACTCGTGCTCTGTGAAAAGCATCTGGTGTTTTTTTGTCACAAAACTGAGAAACACTCAAGAGATTGTGTTCAAGCTATTTGACAAAGTATACTTTGTCAACTTTTAACTTACCATTGGATACATTACCTCTACCAGAAATGTATCCTTCAGCTTCACCTCTAAATTGAATAGGACCTCCATCAAAATGTTGAAATTGTTAAAGAAAAGATCTGTCCTTGTCATGTGCCTGGAGCATCCACTATCTACAATCCAAATATTTCCATTCTTGTCATGTGGATGTCCCTGCACATAAGGTTAAATGATTAGTTATTATTAGAAGCCTAGGCCTTATTGGTCTTGGGCTCTTCCAATGTTGATGACATAACTTAACTAAAATGTATGCATAGGGGTTCAACTATGGTTTGTGAAGAAGAGGTTTGGGTTATAGCATCTTGTCTGCTCTTCCATTCCATCCTATGGTTAATCAGTGTAGATGACCCTGAAGAGGCTTGAGCAGCATGACTTGCTTTCGGGGCTTCTTTGTTCTTAGAAGAAGTTATCATCACCTTTTCTCCTGATGCAGTCTTCTTCTCGAAACATTTCAAAGGATTTCTTTTATTCCATTGTTTGGTCTTGGGCTTGTTTTCTGAAGCTGTTTTCCTTTCAAAAGAATGAGTTTCTTCAAAAGCAACTTGGCTTTGGAAACAAGCTTTTGTTTCTTTAACATTTAAACTATATGATTAGGTCTAAATGTGAAACCTTCCTTGACTCCTTCTTTCTTAATATTATTTACATAACGTGTGCTTGCAGGATTATAGGAACAATCTTTGGCCATATGATTATGCCAGCCACATATTATGCATTCAATGTTAACTTTAATGGGGCATGAGGGTTGCTGTTTCTTGCACTTCTTGTTTTCTTCAACAGCCTTCCCCTTTAACTTCTGATTCTTCTACTTGATAAGAGTATTGGTACTACACTCCTTTCCTAAATCATAGTTTCCAGCCACTTGGAATCCAGTTGAGATGAACACACCCTTTTGTCTAGGGTTTATTTTCATCTTGGACTCAACCACCTTCTTAGCCGGTTTTCCTAGCTGCCTTGATTTTGTTCTTTCTGTCTTTGGTGGTCAGAGGTTCATCCTCAAATGTGTGGATGAGGTTTTCTACCTTATCCTTCACTGTGGTGGTCACCATTATTACATTATTCTTCTTCTCAAAGGGGGAGTGGATCAGTAGTTGGAACCTCTTGCTCATCAGTTCCACACCTTGGCTGTCTTATAGACACATAAGAATATGGTGGAGCAGTTTCATTGGTTCCCAATCCACTCTTGTTTTTATAGCACACCTTTGAGTGGGAGGATGATGCAAGATTATTATTGAAGTTATGCCCTTGAATAACATACTTCTTTGCTTTAGCCTCAGCTATGACTTGCTGGGCTTGAGCCTCTATAAACCTAGAAACCAAATCTTTTATTTGAGTCCTGTAGTTTGAGTGTTCATGTTTTAAAGAGGATACCATTTTCTCTAACTCATCAATTTTAAGTTTATAGTCTGACTCTTCTCTTTTAAAATCATATTTTAGTATGTTTAAAGACTTAATATCAAACTTGATCTTCATGTTGTAGTCCTAATACATTTTAACCTTAGCTATACAGGCTGGAGTATAGAGATGTTCATATACCTTGGCATCATTGGTTCCAGCCAGAAAGCCTGAGCAGGTGTCACATCTTGCACTATGAAGCTCCAATCAATTTCCTGAGCAGACTGCTCAGTTGTCTTGGTTGCTGCCTGTGGGGTTGCATGATGTTGGGATGCTTGTTGTTCTAGGATTAGATCTAGGAGCTTTGCATTCCCTTGTAAAATGATCAAGTTGGTTACAGTTGTAACATTTGGCTTTTGCTTATCAAATCCAAACTTGCTGTTAGTTGGGTTCTAGGGGAATTTCCTTCCAGTTCTCTTAAAGAACTTTTTTTTGCTCTGTAGGTTAAAAGAGCCATATGTTGGACAATGTCCATGTATTCTACATCGTGTGGACTAAAACACTCTAGATCATCAAAACAGAACTGCAATTTACCAGAGTGTTTATTTCTTAAACAAAAGCACAACTATCCTAAAAAGGACTTTGTTAAGCTTGTTGAGACCTGGGTGTCTCAGAGTTCTTGAACCTTTAGCAACATGTAGAGAATTACTGACAAGAGGGTTAGAGCTTCTATTCATTCAATGGCCCTTCTGAGTCTCCATCTCCATACGGTATCCATTAAGGATCCGATATAGTTCAGTCATGGTGAGTGTGCTCAGGTTCTCAGTTATCTTGATAAGACACATTATAAAATTCATTCATGAGGAAGTGCACTCATGAACTTTCTTACTATGTCTCTCTTCTCAAAACTGAAGAGGTGCAATTAAGTCCATGTATCTGAAGTATTGTTCGCTTAAGGTCTCACCAACAATATAAGTGATGTTTTTCAAATTTTCACTTCAGTACATATTTCTTAGACTCTTTGGATTCTAAGGAACTAGAGTACATCAATGTCAAAGCATCAAAGAGATCTTTGGCTATTATGTAGTGCTCAAAGCCTACTATTATGGAATTTGGTATGGTAGTGAGCAATACAGTCATTGCTTTGCTATCTATGTCCATCTTCTTGAAGTCTTCATCTGAGTAGTCTTGAATTTCCTTTCAATCATGGCATCAACACCAGTTGGTGATGCCACTTTTGGCTTGTATGGTCCATGAGTGATAGATATCCACATCCGACTATCTTGATACTTGATGAAGCCTTCAATACAATGACACCAGTGTCTAAAATCATCAGGGGTGATAATAGGAGCCTTAGTCATGGTTTCCGTTTCAGTCTTAGAATATTTTTGGTTGAGGGCCATTTGAGTAGGGTGAGTGAGTATGAAGAAATAATGGTCATTTAGGATGGTTAGATCTCACAATCAAGAGCCCGGATGCTCTTATACCAATTATAGGATCGGTGTCGGTCTCTCAACATAATATTTTCTCACAAACTCATTAAGTCTCACTCATGTGATGATGCAGAATCTCAAATTAAATGAATGATAATATACTAAGTTAATGAACACAAGAAATGGTTTTTCAAGATACTTGTATATATTATTTCTCAATTCAGTGTTTACAAGACTCTTACAAAGCATGCATAATAAGTTACATTAAGAAACTATTTATATTACTATCTACTGCTGGTTATACTTAGAAAACTAGCTGAAACTTATATCTAAACAAATACTATATTGCTAAAAGTAAGGTATCTAAGATAAAATGCTATCCTAGATTAGGTAGTCATGACATGTCCATGACTTATCTTTTGTTACCTACTAAAGTTGGTAACTGTACTAACTGATAAAAGGTGAACAATGGAATAATGTATGGTCAACTACATAGGTGTGGGAAAACGCTATGCAGTATATCAGACTTGATAGCATATGTCAATCAGACCATACTTATGTCCACTGGTCCATAGTTGATTCTTCCAAAGGTAAACTAACTTCGGAAAAATAAGTTCTTTTAAGGCCAATTATACTTCGAAAGAATCAACTTCTTCCGAATCTTCTGCAAGTGTTCAGGACTTCATTCTTCGGAAGCCTTTACCTTGGATCTTCTAATGTTGAACACTTCCGAAGAAAGAGTCTTAGTCTCGAAAGACTTAGTTCTCCTTCGGAAGCTCCTCATAGTTTAGTATTCGGAAGATTTTCAGTTTGTCTTCAGAAGATTTTCAGTTTG
>BJCN01343151.1:0-10394 GCA_018326445.1 Flaveria brownii
TCAAAACAATGTTGGAGAAAGAAAACAATTTCTGGAGGTGAATCTGATACATCATCAGATAAAGCAAAATGATACACATACGATCAAGTCATATGTAAAGATACTAATCAGGACAGTAATAGCCTGGGTTGAAATATGTAACTAATTTGCTAGTGTGATAGGGACAATTATAGAGGCCTGCTAACCCAAGAAAAGTTAGCAGTGGCTGATCCCTTCCCATGATAGGAATGTTCTTCCTATTCATGATGTTTATGATGCAACTGAGCCAAATGGAGCAGAAATTAACAAGAATTCAATAAAGGATATAAATCACTCATGGAAACTATGATGGCAATGCAAGAAACAACCGATGTTTCATTCCATCTGCTTAGTCTGAGTACATTGCTACATGGACTAACTGTTAATGATCTCTATTGCATTGATAACACATATACCATTTCTTTATTTTCTCAAAAACCAAAAATCCAAAGTATAAAAATTAGAAAATCAAGAAAAATCTAAAAATATTTTTATTGAATCTTCCTGCATTTATATGAGAAATGATAGTACACTTATCTACTATCTTCTGCATCTATTTTTTCAAATCAATAAAGACTGACAAGACTTTGTTTGATATGTCAGTAGGCTCAGCTTGGATTGAAGATAAGCATATTTGTGATGAATTAAATCAATATGCATTGTGGACCAAAACCATCTTAGGGTATTGGTAAGCAATGACTTTTCCAAGTGTTTGCTTGTGTGATTACCTAAACACACCATGTGAAAATAGTTTATAAACTTCTCATTGATAAAAGCGTCTGTTTCTCCTTTGTTATATGTAAATACAGACATGGAGTAAACATGAGGACAACTTCTGTTGTGCTGAGCATAGACCTAGTTGTCCTTACACTAAAAGTGTTGATGCTAAAAAGAATCCCAATGTGGATCAAATGCTAAAAAGAATCCTAATGTGGATCAAATTCCAAAGTGAAGTATAAGAGAATCCCAAAGTGGATCAAATCATGAGAATTTATACTCTAAGTAGCCTGGTTCAAGTTGTGATAAAGTGTCACCTTGCATTTCATGAGGGGGATTACTCTTCCATACTTCTAAGTGTGGGTTACTCAATTAGCATATCTAATCAAACCTAAACATGATAAATATCACAAAGGGTAGAAAATAGATCCTTGCATGAGTTTAAGTGGACAAACATACTTACAATCAAGTTTGTTCTTTGTCTATGTCTATTCAAAACTTTAAAATTCTTAGATGTAGAGGATTTTGGATTAGTATGATCATATTACAGTTGAAAGATTCATGCTTGTAAATATCTTAATTTAAAAAAAATCTAAAATACCAAAAAGATTTGTCATTTTTTAGTATTTTTCTTAATTTTGGCAGATTTACATGTGTTATTGATTCAGGAGTGAAGCTTCCATGCAATACCTCTACCGAGAGGATTTAGACATTTACAGGTGATGAATTGCAAGACATGCCTGAGTTTCTTATTCAGTTCAAGAAGTCAAGAGAACACTCTTGCTTCCTTCAAAGATCAATTGCTAGTTGCTGAGAACTAAGAATCCTCCTCTTGGAGTCTTATACACAAAAGTTTCTCACCCTCCAAAGCTTTTGTTGAGGGAGAGTTTATGTTAAGTCTGAAGAATTTATGATGCTTCTCCTTCACTTCTGAAGTTGAGTAAAGCTGCAGATATTGCTACCTATGCAATCCATAGTGTATGCAAATGGGTGTATCTTCAAGTCCTTCAAAATGAGACTAGAAGATCAAGCTGATGAAACATACATCAAGTGCCGAACCAAAGTCTTTATGTGCCGAAACAAATTCCTTTTCTCAATGCCTCTTTATGAAGCCACTAAGAAGATGCTACCAAAAAGGGGGGAGAAGACTGCACTACAAGACTGCATATCAATCAACATACAAGGTTTTGATAATCATGAGGTTTTGGCAGCATCATCTTAGGGGGAGTACTGCTGGAATATTTGAAGATGATACTTACCAAAACCTAAGTGCCAAATATCATGATGATTACCAAAACCGACACGGTGAAGATATGCTAAAGATATGATCAAAATGAAGAAAATTGACCAAAGTCAAACTTGGTCAACCGTGGTCAAAGTCAACAGTCAACATCAGCGGGCGTCTTGAATGACGTCAGCACCCCACAGTCACGCGTCAGCAACAGAGAATTTATCATACTTAGAACTATATTTGTGTAATCATTTTATGCTTAAATGTAATATTTCTTATTATTGTAAGAGTATAAATGACTACACTTAGTCATTTATACTCCATAGATAATAGACAATAGAAGTAAAAAGAGAGAATAGAGCTGTAGACAAAAAACACACACTTAAGGTGTAATCTCTAAGATAGAGAGAATTTAAGGTTGAGTGTGTGTGAGAAAGTGTTCTTGCAAACTCCTTTGAATTCCTCTAACATTGAGTGAATTTAGGGTTGAGTGTGTGTGAGATTATTTTCTTAGAAGCTCCCTTGTAATCCTCTTGATATCAAAGCTCTCTTGAGTGTTCTTGATTGATTGTTCATCATTCACTCATCATCATACATCATGTTCATCTCTTGCATATAAAGATCATCACGAAATTATCAACGGATCTGTGAGATGCCGCATCACAGATCTGATAAATGGCAACAATACGATTGCAATATTCGATCCGTATATCGATTTTCCACAAGGATTCACACATGAACCTATGCTGAATCTATTACAAATACCTTATCTAAAAATTTTAATACCTATGATCATTCACCGGAGAATAAAGCTAAGCTTAAAGAATTTCAAGAAAAGAAGAAAAATAGTCAATCAATTGTCAAGAGTGAAATAAAAAAGATAAATATTGAAATATTCGAGGAGAAAGATTCAGAAAAGATAAAGAATGGTCATCCTATTAAAGTAAAATCTTATGAACCGCGACAAATGAACAAAAACCTATTTGTACCAAAAAGTTAGAGTGTTATTGAATAGAGTGAATCTGAACAAAAGTTGAAAAAGCTAATGATGTCAATAACAAAATGAAAGGAAAATATGAAGAAGAGAAATCAGACACTTCATGTTATGATGATTCAAGCTCAAATGAATTAATTCAAAAGAAAGATTGTGAAAAAGATTCTTCTCAAGATTCAATCAAAATCCAAAGCACTAAAACTTTATCAAGAACAAGATATCAAAGAAGAAGAAAAGCTGCTAAAGCTAAAAAGTTTGAACCAATCAATCAATCAAATCAATCAATTCAACTTAAACTAGTGAACTTTGTGTCAGCAGGAACTTTTGACATGAACACAATCTCTGAAACTACATATAAACCTAAGATTAAATCTAACTCCGATCTGAAAACAAGTTCAGGTCCTAGGTCTTCCGCCGTTCATAAAAGATTTGTATCTAAGGAGTTAAAGAGTTGTGATCAAGCTCAAAAGCAAAATCCTATGAATTAAAAGACCAAATTCACACAAAAGAAACAACATATTAACCTAACTACCCCCGAAATCTAAACAAGATTCAAATGTGTCTTCCATATCAAGGGTTAATAAAGTGTTGTTTAATCATTCTCAAAAGTATTGTGATATATGTGATGTGTACAATCATGACATATTTGAGTGTTATTTTAATAAGAACTGTCACATATGTGATATCACAAATCACACAACTATTGATTGCTACTTTAACAAATACAGTGCATTGTGTGATGAATGAAATCATAATATTGTGGATTGCTTCTTTAGAAAGAACTCACCTAGGAAGGATTTTGGTAATCAAGGATATGTTAATCCAATGTTTCAAGGAAATCATAATATTGGCTTTCAATATCTACCAAAACAACCTTCTCTGGGTTTGAGATCATTCAGAAGAATCAATTCTGATTATCATAATCGGTATACTGTTAGATCACAATAGTACAATCAAGGAAATTTTATTCCACATTCTGTGAGAATGAAAAATGAAACATTTAACAAGAAAAACTTTTCTAATGTTTCAAATGATGGTTCAAAATTTCTTAATGATGATCTTGCAAACATGTTTAATGCTTTAAGGTCAAAACAAAGAAAAGATAATCAGACAGTTTTTCAAAGAGATTTGAAAATCCAAAATTTCAAAAGAAACCTGATGTAAACAAACTCCATTTTAAGCAGTTTACCATTGTGGATAAATATGGAAAGCCCAAGACCATCTCGACTTCGGTTACTAACTCAACTTAAATGTATTTGAATGCAGGTACGCCCGCGGAGACCAGTAAACACATGCTATGTTGACAGTGTGTGTAGCCGGTATATGACAGGCAATCAAGCCTTACTTCAAGACTTTAAGACAAAACATGGTACTCACGTAGCTCTTGGTGGAGATGCAGGTGGAAATATAATCGGTGAAGGAATGATATCTAATGGAATTATAAGCTTTGATAAAGTCAACTTTTGTGAACACTTGAACTTTAATGTTTTAAGTGTTTCACAAATATGCGATAAATCTTATTCTGCTTTTGATAACTCTTATTGTTATATTTTAAAGCCAGTATTTCAGATTTGTAAGGAGTGGGTTGTTGTTAAAGCCGTTCGAGATAGAGATGTCTACAAGTTAGATATGTCTCATGTTGATCCTTCAACAAAAACAACTTGCCTCATTGCTCACGCATCAGATGATGAAAGCCAGCTTTGGTATAGACGTCTCAGTCATTCAAACTTCAAAAAGATGAACAAACTTGTAGCAGGAAGTCATGTAGTAGGAATTCCATCAAAGAAGTTTGCTACATCAGATCTCTATAAAGCATGTTTGAAAGGAAAACACCACAGAGCGTCTTATAATCCAAACAGATAAACTCAACTTCAAAGCCTCTACAGATGTAACACATGGATTTATTTGGTCCTGTAAACGTGCAGAGCATTGGAAAGAAATCGTATTGTTTAGTTATCATTGATGACTATACAAGATTTTCTTGGGTTTTCTTTTTGCGTGCAAAATCTGAAACATCTGAATTGTTAAAAGAGTTTATAACTAAAGTAGAAAATCAAATTGATGTAAAAGTAAAAATAATTAGAAGTGATAATAGAACAGAATTCAAAAATGCTAAGACTTGTTCTGTGCAGGAAAAGGGATAGCTCATCAATTCAGTGCTCCTAGAACTCCACAACAAAACGGAGTTGCAGAAAGGAAAAACCGAACATTGATTGAAGCAGCCTGTGCAATGTTAGAAGATGCTATGATTCCAATCACTTTCTGGGATGAAGCCATATCAACTGCATGTTTCATTCAGAATCATACTCTATTGGTGAAAGACAAACAGAAATCTCCTTATGAGTTGATGTTTGGTAGAAAACCAAACACAATTTTTCTTAAATCTTTTGGTTGTCCGGTTTTGATTTTAAATTCAAATGATCAGCTAGGCAAATTTGATGCAAAATCTGATGATGGAGTTTTTCTTGGATATTCGTCAGCTTCTAAAGCTTATAGAGTTTATAACTCTAAGACAAATGTTATCATTGAAATGTTCAATGTTAAATTCCTAAATAGTTGCCAACGTGGTTATTTGATTTAGACTCATTATCAAACTCATTCAATTCTAATATATTTGAATCTTCTTATGTCAACAGGAAATAGGTAGGAGATCTTGGATCCTTTAGTGACGATTCAGACTCTGATGATATGGATGATTCAAGCCCAAACTATCTGTTTTTCTCATTTGTGAGAGATCCCATCTTTAACTCAGAGAATCATGATCAATAAATTCATGAGCAATAACAAGTTCCTGAAAATTTTAATGATTCTCAACCAATTTCTAATGATGGTAATGAGTTTGTGCAACCTGAGTCTGGAACATCATCTATCCCTAGTGATGCAGTTGATACTGGTAATCTTGATTACTTTTTCAACTCACCGACTCAAGTTCCAAATTTCAATCCACATTCTTCTAGCCTACTGCATCAGCTCTCCAACTTGAATCAAACAAATCTGGATGTTAACGTTCAAGATGATGAGATTCCGACATCTCGTATTCACAAGAACCATCCAACATCTCAGATTATTGGTCCATTGAATGAAAGAACAACAAGAAGTAAATCAGAACAAGCAAACCTGTGCTTATACTCTTGTTTCCTTTCTCAAATTGTTCCTAAAAACGTTACCGAAGCGTTAAAGGACAATTGTTGGATTGAGGCTATGCAAGAAGAATTACTGCAATTCTGCAAACAAGAAGTGTGGAATCTGGTGGATTTACCTGAAGGAGAAAATGCTATAGGCATAAAATGGTTGTTTAGGAATAAAACCGATGATCGAGGAATCGTCATTAGAAACAAAGCAAGACTAGTCGCACAAGGATACACACAAAAAGAAGGAATTGACTATGATGAAGTATTTGCTCCAGTTGCAAGACTTGAATCCATTTGTGTCTTCCTGGCTTATGCATCATTCATGAAATTCAAGATGTATCAAATGGATGTAAAAGGTGCATTCTTGTACGGTCAATCACTAATGATGTGTACGTGAAGCAACCTCCAGGTTTTGAGGATGCAGAATTTCCACATCGGGTGTACAAGCTTAGCAAAGCTCTATATGGACTCCATCAAGCACCTAGAATCGGTATGAGACATTGTCAGGACACTTAATCCAACATGGATACACAAGAGGGAAAATCGATCCAACTTTATTCATACAGAAGGATAATGATGATCTCTTATGTGTGCAAGTGTATGTAGATGATATCATATTTGGTTCTACCAGTCCAACATTGTGCAATGAATTTGAAGAAATCATGAAATCTCGTTTCCAAATGAGTTCTATGGGAGAAATCAATTTCTTCCTTGGACTACAAGTTTAACAATCTGCAGGTGGTATATTCATCAATCAAGAGAAGTTTGTTTACAAACTCTTGAAGAAATTCAAACTGCAAGATTGTCATTCTATAAGAACTCCAGCTGACGTGAACTCCAAGATTGATCCTGATCCGAAAGGAAAATCAGTTGGCCAAACTTTATACAGATCTATGATTGGTTCTTTGATGTATCTTACTGCATCTAGACCAGACATTATATATGTTGTTTTTGTCTATGCTAGGTATCAATCAGACCTGAAAAAATCCCACTTAATTGCTATCAAAAGGATATTCAGGTATCTCAAAGGTAAACCGGCTCTAGGGCTATGGTATCCTTACGAGGGAAACTTTGAGCTACATGGATATACAGATAGTGATTATGGAGTATGTTGTCAAGATAGAAAATCTACAACGGGTGGTTGTCAGTTTTTAGGTCCCCGATTAGTCTCGTGGCAATGCAAGAAACAAACGAATGTCTCTGTTTCAACTGGAGAAGCTGATAACATAGCTGCTTCAGCAGGATGTTCTCCAATCCTTTGGTTACAAAACCAACTGCTGGATTATGGGTTCAATTTTCTTAAAACACTCATTTACATTGATAACACTGCTGCTATATTCATTACAGCTAATCCAGTCCAACATTCAAAAACAAAATATATCGAGATTCGATATCATTTTCTCAGAGATAACTCTAAAAAAGGCTTAATCATTTTGATTCAAATTGCAACTGAAAAACAGTTGGGTGATCTATTTATTAAAGCCTTCTTATCAGGACGGTTTGAGTACTTGGTGGAGTCAATTGGTCATATTAACCATGTGTAAAACTGGTTATTAAGTTTATCTTTTAGTTCTTTGAATCTTAACATGATCATAACCCACCATTATTCAAAACGTCATAGTAAGAGAGCCTGTTAAAGTTATTTGCCTGATTGTAGTTTGCGTGTGTGTGTTTTCTTATTTACAGGGAAACCAAATACAAAAGTAGGAAACTCAAAATTAAAGAAAAAAAATATAAAACAAAAAAAACTACAAAAATAGAGTCTTTCTTTGTTAATACATTTTTAGGAATGAATCTATTTTTGCAACATGTGAGAAATGATAGTACATTAGTGAGATTAGTTGCATACTTCACTCGTCAAATGGTTATCCATGATCATTCATGCTATTATGTTGTGTAGACAATTTTATGCTATTATACTGAAAAAGTAAATTCTTGTGATTCAACTAAATCATCTATGCACGTATGTGTGTTCATCTGAGTACTTTTGAGTTGTATTAGCTTATCAGATTGCTTGCTTGTAAGTTACAACACTCACACCCGGTGGTGATATGACTAACCATGAGATCTATTACAAGCATCATCTCACTTCTTTGTTATGAGTCATCATAGACCTGAAGTGTTGAGATATCCTCTGTTTTAAGTGATTACAGACCTGGATATTCTCCTTTGATGCAAAAGATGCCAATGTGCACAACCCATTCAAATGGATGGTTAGAGTTCATCAAATGGTTATCCATGATCATTCTCTACTAAATTAGTAATATGAACTCTGGTTATGCATATATGTCAGGTAATAAGTTGAGAATTTATGATTTCTTGCATGTCTTGATGATAGTTGATCTCTCTAAGTCTTTGTATGAGTCACATCATGTCATATCTAATTCTATCCTAATTAATCCAAGAATTGAAAAAGTAAGAGAGCTGATTCTCTTGTCAAAAACACTCATTGTCTATCCTTGGATCTTGTGTCTCCTTTGCTGTGAAATCACTGACCTGGAACACATTTGATCAGGATTTATTCATTGTCTATGTCTATTCACACTTTCTTTTATTTTAATGTGCTGATCTTAACTGATATGATCTCACTGCAGACAATGATTCTATTGTAAATATTAGATTTTGATTATGCTTTAATTTTGATTTTGTGCATGTTTTATGTGTGCAGTCAATTTGACAATGATACGTGTGATCTTATTGTGTCAACTTGGGAAACTTCTATGTTTATAAAATTTAAAAGTTTAGGGAGAGTAATAAAAGTAAGAGTTTCTCAGAAAATCGAAATTATAATTTTGAATGGAAAGGATAAAGCTAAATGTTCAAAGTATGTGTGTGTTTGATAATGTAAAGTTTTGATAATGACAAAATGAGCCTATAAATATTTTCAAATATCTTCAAGTGGAAAAGCTTCTTGCAAATGTTGTAAATAAAACCAATTTGTTTAACTTTAAGACTAAAATGAAGGGAAATTGAATTTTCAAATTTTAAATTAAAATAAAAGGGTTTAAAATGTCAAAAGTGAAAATTGAGGTTCAAAAATGTAAATTTTAGGAAAAATTCAAAATTCTGAAAATTGTTTGAATATTAGTACGTGAACAGTGCTAATATGTCTAAACAATGTTCTGGGGAAAGATGTGACAAATATACAAGTGTATGGAAACTCATGCGCCTAAACAGTGGTCATAAGTCCAAGTAGGAGATGATGTGTTTTCAGAAATTTTACAAGTGTTTGGGCGTTTCTCATATCCTCATACGCCTGAACAGTTGTCATACGTCTGAGAAAATTGATTAAGTGTTAGGCGTTTCAACATTCTCATGCGTCTACACAGTGTCAGATGTTTCAAGTGAAAAATTCACTAAGTGTTGGGTGGTTCATATAGACTCATGCGGCTGAACAGTGCAAAAGCGCCTAAACAGTGCTTATGCGGCTGAACAGTGCTCATGTGCCTAACCTCATTCGCCCATACAGTGCTCATGCGTCTAGAACTTTTCACTTGGTATATAAACAACACTTCTCATTTTTCACTCATTCACAATCTCATAACCCCTGAACTCATACGTCACTCGTTTCAGCTATTACACTCAATCTGTTCATCTGTTTCTGAAATATCATAATCGAAAGGGTGTATACTTGATTAACAAACGTAAGTTTATAGTTAAAATCATTCCATTTCAAGTTACTGATTAATAATCAGTCAGACGTTTCGAATTTGTTTAGGCGTTTTTAACCATAAAAATTTGAAAAACTTGAAACAGATGCATTAAAACAAAACTAATAACTTAAATTGATCTTAGATTTGTTAATATACAATGAATTTCAAGCAGTTTGATATGTGGAAGAGTTGATTTCATGAACGTTGATCGAAAAGTGTTCTTCATCAGTTCGAATGATGAGATGAACAGTTTTCAAAAACTTTGAAATTTTTTAACAAATAAAAAATAAAAAAATTCATAAAAAATTAATTGTTAAATGACTTTGACAAAATGATAATTGAGTTAGTGTGTTTTAAAACAATCATACAACAATTTGTATTTAATATGACTTGGACAAAATTTTATAAAAATTCTAAGAAATGATTAAGTACAAGTTGATGTAAAATCAAAACTAAGTGTTTAAAACATAATAATTCATTAAAATTTAATTCAAAGTTTGATCAAATCAAGTTGTTCAAAGAAATCAAAGTATCTAAAGTTTGTGTGTTTATTTGTGTAGATGGTTGAGTTAAAGTTCGAACCAAGCATAATGTAGCAGCTTATCTAAATGAAGAAGTTAAAGAAGCAGCTGGTTATGATGATGGGTCAC
>BJCN01343156.1:0-12935 GCA_018326445.1 Flaveria brownii
TCCAAGAATTGAAAAAGTAAGTGAGTTGATTCTTTTGTCAAAAACACTCATTGTCTGTCCTTGGAGCTTGTGTGTCCTTTGTTGTGATTCTTCACTGATATGATCTCATTGCAGACAATGATTAAATTGTAAACATTAGATTTTGATTCTGCTTTAATTTTTATTTTGTGCATGTTTTATGTGTGCAGACAATTTAACAATGATAAGTGTTATCTTCTTGTGTCAACTTGCGAAACTTCTAAGTTTATAAAACTTAAAAGTTTAAAGGGAGTAATAAAAGTAAGAGGTTCTCAGAAAAATCAAAATTAAAATGTTGAATGTAAAGGATGAAGCTAAATGTTCAAAGTATGTGTGTGTTTGATAATGACAAATGAGCCTATAACATATAAAAATTTTCAAGTGGAAAAGCTTCTTGCAAATGTTGTAAATAAGACCACTTTGTTTAACTTTGAGACTAAAATGAAGGGAAATAAAATTTTGAAATTTTAAATTAAAATAAAAGGGTTTAAAATATCAAAAGTGAAAAATGAGGGTCAAAAATGTAAATTTTGGGTAAAATTCAAAATTCAGAAAATTGTTTGAATATTAGCATGTGAACAGTGCTAATATGTCTATACAGTGTTCAGGTGAAAGATAAGAAAAATATACAAGTGTATCGAAACTCATGCGCCTAAACAGTGGCCATAAGTCCACGTAGAAGCATGATGAGTTTTAAGAAATATTACAAGTGTTTAGGTGTTTCTCATATCCTCATGTGTCTGAACAGTTGTCATACGTCTGAGCAAATTGGTTAAGTAATAGGCGTTTCAACATTCCCATGCACCTACACAGTACCAGACGTTTCAAGTGAAAAATTCACCAAGTGTTGGGCGTTTCATATAGACTCATGCGGCTGAACAGTGCAAAAGTTCCTAAACAGTGCTTATGCGACTGAACAGTGCTCATGCGCCTAACCTCATACGCCCATACAGTGCTCATGCATCTAAAATTTTTCACTTAGTATATAAACAACACTTCTCATTTTTCACTCATTCACAATCTCAAAACCCCTAAACTCATACGACACTCGTTTCACTCATTACACTCAAACTGTTCATCTGTTTCTGAAATATCATAATCAAAAGGGTGTATACTTGATTAACAAATGTAAGTTCATAGTTAAAATCATTTCATTTCAAGTTACCGATTCATAATTAGTCAGACGTTTCAATTTTGTTTAGGCATTTTTAAACCTAAAAATTTGAAAAACTTGAAATAGATTCATTAAAATAAAACTAATAACTTAAATTAATCTTAGATTGTTAATATACACTGAATTTTGAGCAGTTTGATATATGGAACAGTTGATTTCATGAACTTCGATCAAAGAGTGTTCTTCATCAGTTCGAAGGATGAAGATGAACAGTTTCAAAAGTTTGAAAATTTTTAAATAAAAAAATTAAAAATTCATAAAAACTTTATTGTTAAATAACTTTGATAAAATGATAATTGAGTTAGTGTGTTTTAAAACAAACATACAATAATTTGTATTGAATATAATTTGGACAGAATTTTAATAATTCTAGAAAATGCTTAAGTACAAGTTGATGTAAAACCAAAACTAAGTGTTTAAAACTTAATAATTCATTAAAATTTAATTCAAAGTTTGATAAAATCAAATTGTTTAAAGAAATCAAAGTATCTAAAGTTTGTGTGTTTATGTGTGCAGATGGCTGAGTTAAAATTCGAACCAAAGCATAATGTAGCAGCTTATCTAGATGAAGAAGTTAGAGAAGCAGCTGGTTATGAAGAGATTATAAGATTTCTGCTAAGAACCAAATATTTGTATGCCATGTGTGGAAGACCAGTTATCAATGACAGATTGATAAAGAGATTCCGGAGAACAACAGAAATAGAGAGAGATGATGAAGGAAACAAAGTACTTAGAGCATTTATAACCAATGATAGAATGATTAAGATTTCTGAGCAAGCAATCAGAGTAGCTCTTAGACTTGGAGAGAATGAGCCTCGAGATTTAGCAGAATATACATTTAATGAATGTAGAGAGGTGTTTATGATGATGGGTCACCCTGAAAACTTCCCTAAGAAACAATTGTTCAGGGCAAGGGTGTATAATCATTGGAAGTTACTCTGTTACATATTCCAACATTGCATGTCCAAGAGAAGTGCAAGATGAGACTCGTTCCCAGTGGACATTGCATCTCCTATCATTTCCTTAGCCATAAACAGAAGATTTCACATGGCTAAATATATTATGAATGGATTCATATATAACCTAGAGAGAGGCAAAAGGAATAAGTATTTGATGTATCCTAGATTCCTTCAGTTGATCATCAATGAAGATCATCCAGATTTATATGTAGATGGAGTAGAAGGTGATAGACTTGAACTTGAACACATGTCTAAAATTATGTACAAGAGATTGAATTTTGAATGCGAGAATTCCCTTCCCCCCGCTTTCAAAAATAATGAAGATGAAGTCCGGGCCTTTTGGGTGTGGGATGCTTGTTTAACCTCTGTACTGTTATTACTAGAGCTCCAAATGTTCCTTTATTTGATTATATGAGGAATGTTGCTATGGATGAGGTAGATATTCATCAACAACATTTTCATTTGACTGAGGAACCAATAGACCCAAATGACTTGATTAAGGATGTTGTTAAAGAGATCATTGAAGAAGATGAAAGTCATGAAGATGATGATGAAAGTGATGATGATGAAGAAGCTGATGAAAGCTCATCAGATGATAGTGATGATGATGGTGCTGATGATGTAGCTGAGGCACATCAAGGAGATAGCAGGGAAGCTACTGAGTCTGATCATG
The DNA here is from genome assembly GCA_018326445.1 of Flaveria brownii. Taxonomy (NCBI): domain Eukaryota; kingdom Viridiplantae; phylum Streptophyta; class Magnoliopsida; order Asterales; family Asteraceae; genus Flaveria; species Flaveria brownii. The sequence continues at coordinate 2,825 of BJCN01343156.1, forward strand.
TTGCTGTGGCACATGAGATTGGCGAAGAAGCTACTGAATAACCAATGACTGAAGCTCAAGGTGCTGAAGAAGCTGAGGCTAATGTGCAAAATCAAACATTTGATTTTATTTCATAGAAGCTATGCTATCTGAGCCTGTTTTTTAAAGCTCAACAACTATTGAATCTGAAGACATTCCAGTTGTTACAGCATAAAATGTGTCTGTACAAACTGATGATATCATTGATGTTGATGAGATTGAAAAGTTGAAAGAAATCAACATGATTCAAGAAAAAGAAACAGTTGAGTTGAAAAAAGAAAACTTGAAGCTCAAAGAAGTTATTAAACTGAAGGATGTTGAGATGGTTAGTGTTATGAATGATAAAAATGAGATCATGAAGACTTTTGATGTAATGATTAGAGATTATGATGTAATGGAAAAAAGGTTTAAAAAGCTGACTGAAGAAAATGAAATGATGAAAGAAGAGTTGGCAAAATTAAAGGAAACTCAAAAGGTTGATTCACCTGAGATTGAGATTGTATCTGAAATCAATCCAATCAACATTGAAGAAACTCCTGCAGTAGACAAGGGTAAAAGGAAGGTAGATGAAATAGATGAATCAGTTTTTCCTGAGTCTTCATCTAAAAGTCAAAGGGTTATTGAAGTTCAGGAGGATGGTAAAAAGTATGTGCAAGAGACTATTGAAGCACTAGATGACATTGAAGAAGAATTTAATGATGACTGGTATGATGAGGTGCTGGAAGATGAAGACATTGATGAAGCAAATCTTGAAAAAGACTTCACTCTAGTGGAAACAGCTCAAGATGAAGTAACAATTGATTTTGAAGATAGATACAATTTCTTGGAGAAAATGAAGTATAACCAAGTGTTCCTGGATGGACTGACTGTGACACAGATAAACAAAGAGTAGGAAAAATGTATAACTACAGAGTCTGTAGCCCTAGTGTATCCAAATGAAATTGTGGTGGAGCATGGTGAATGGAATCCATTGCAAGAGAGCATTAATGTTGAAGAAATGCCAACTCTGAGCTTCACTATCCGGATCCTGATGAGATGAGCATTTTGGCATTGAGATCTTGGTTACCAGCCAAAAAATATCCATGGAAAAGACTGAAGAGACTCCAAGGTGAATCTTTGAGGAACCTTGTTAGAAGCTTTCAAGCTACTGAGAAACAATCTAACAAGATGATCATACTGGATACTGATAATCCTCAATACCTTGAGATAACCAAGAGAACAAAAATGTTAAAACCACAAGAAATCCGGTCAATGGCTCAAAAGACAAATGTATATGAGAGAAGGAAAGAGCTCATGAGGATGTTTCCTGAGACAGAGAAACAAGCTTACTAAGTTTCTCTTGATCAGAAACAACTATTCAACAAAGCCAGATCAACTGGATACTTGGTGAGGAACGTATTGCAAAAAGGACAATCAATATCTGAGCTGCTGAATGCTATGATTGCTCCTGATTCTACCAACCAAGTTAAGATTGTTACATGGAAGTATGATGATATATTTGATGCCTTCCTGATTAAACGAGTAAATGTTGTGTCTGATGTATATTACTTTTACTCAAGCATCATAAAGCTCCCAGTTCAAGACTTAAAGGAGTTGAATAAACTGCCTTTGATCAATCCAACTGGAGCTAAGCGTGGTGATATGATTGTGGAGCTGTTAAACAGAGGGATAACAAGAGCAAGTGCTTTCTTGGAAACAAGATGCTCACAGGAAGATAAGGAGTACTTTGCTACGTTGAAGACGAATAGAAAGATAAAAAGGAAAATAATCAGAAGATGAGCACTTCTTGATTGAATTTTGTGATGATTATTTTGAAAAAGTAACTACTCCAGGATTGAAAGTTATTGAAGGGACACAGAAGTCAAAACCAATCCTGCGATGGTTCTATAATGCTGACATGTTTAAGCTTAAGTTAGTCCAAAATCTCGAGTACTGGGATGAGGATATGATTACGTTGTTTGGAGTGTTTGAGCTTAAACTGTTACATCCAAGCTATATCTCTTTCCTATCAGTCCAAAAGTTTGAACGAGTATCTCCTGAAATTGCAAAAAATAATAAGAAATACTTCATGTCAATCATTAAAGTGTTGAATGATGCAATGAAGAGAATTTCATTGAGGAAAGCATTAGCTTATGCCAACATAGTAAAGAAATACATTAAAGATATTAAGTTTATGAGAATATCCAGTAAAGGAGTGTTAGAAGTATACTCGATAGGTAATTCAAAACCTATTGAGTTGTACGCTAACATTAATATTACATGATTATCTAAAGATACACTTGAAGCGATGAGCAAAATGAGATAAAAACAAATGAGGCAAAGCTTGAGCAAGGTGTGTTAGCAAGCAAGTTCAAATCTGCTATTGCTATAGCCTTAAAAGAACAGGAGCTATACAAGGAGAAGCCAATGTTTAAGATCAAAGAGGAACCTAAAGATTATTTTGAAGCTTGAAGATGGATGAAAAGAAGAAAAAGGAATGAGAATACAAAGAAGATAGAATACTGAAGCAGAGAAGACTGAAGAACAAAAGATTGAAGCTGAGAAGATAAAGAGAAAGAAGATTGAAGAATACTGAAAACTTTAGACCATGTAAATCTTAGGGGGAGTATGGTTAGTACCTTTGAAAGATTAACATGTTGTCTTTACTTGTCTTTGTATTTTACTTTTGCAATAGTTTAGGGACTTATGTGTAATATATGTTCCTTTAGTTTCTTTGATTAGTATAAATAGGATTATATGTATTGTGTAGAGATAGATGTTTTGAACTTTTCTCTCAATTGTGCATTGTAATCCTTGCAACTATCACTAGAAACTGCTTTGAATTTTTGCAATTGTTGATTACTTTGTTCATATAATTGTTAATTGCTTAATCATAACATAGAATCGATCCATTTGAACCTATCAATTCTTTCGAAAGGAAAATAGCTTCGGATGACAAGTCCAAGAATAAACAAAGGAATAAAAGGAATCCTTTGAAATCTTTTGAGTAAAAGACTCCTTCGGATGAAAAGGTGGTGGCAACTTCTTCCGAGAACAAAGAAGCCTCGGAAGCAAGTCCTGCTGCTCAAGCCTCTTTAGGCTCATCTACAATGATCAACCATGGGATGGAATGAAAGATCAAACAAGATGCTACAGCCCAAACCTCTTCTTCACAAACCATAGTTGAACCCCCATGCATAAATTTTGGTTCAATTATGTCATCAACATTGGAAGAGCCCAAGACCAATAAGGCCTGGGCTACTAATAGTAACTAATCATTTCACCTTGTGTGTAGGGATCACCTTGTGTGTAGGGATACCATATGACAAGAATGGAAATATTTGGATTGTAGATATGGATGCCTGATGTGCTGTAAATTATACATATAAAACACATCATTTGCACATCAATTATCTCAGAAACTCTTACCAAAAATGATGATTTGGTACTTAAATTGTTCATATTATGTTTTCAGGCTTGGAAAAGACCAAGATGTACAAAAGGAGCTTAAAAAGGAAGAAATTGAAGAAAACCAACCTCCGGAATTCAAGCATAGGGTCGTGCCTCATGAGGCACACCCCCATGCCCAGCCTGAAACACACCCCCGTGCTAAACTCAACACACCCCCGTGTTTGTCAGTATGACAGGACAAAAAGTACGATTCCCCGACCCGAGGCACGGGGGTGCGCCCCAGGAGGCACGGGGCCATGCCTAACCACAAACACGAGGGCGTGCCCCTTTGAACAATGGATTGTGCCCGACAATATCTGAGCGTACAAGCCTACTAACTTTTACGAACATTGTACTATCACGGGGTCGTGTCTTTTAGGCACGGGGCCATGCTTAAACACTCTAGAAAGCCTATAAATAGGACTTCATTTCCAACTTTGAGGGGGAGATTTTGGGAGGTGAAGTGCTGGTATTCCCTCTCAGGAACCCAGCCTTTGGACGTCCTTAGAAGCTTTTGGAGGTCCATTTAACACTTAGAAGAAGCTCGGGATCGTTTAACATCATCATAGTGAGTCACCGGTTTGATTGTTCTAATTTATTGATGATTTCATTACTATCTTCTATCTTTGTTGTTATGTTCGAGCTCATTATGAGCTAAACTTCATTTGTTATCCTAATTTAGTAAAACTTTATGTAACCTATGATGAACTAATGGTGTGATTTATATTGTGTTAAGGTTATGGTGGTCTTGGGAAAACCTTCGATGGGTAGCACCTATATTTGAAGGAGGAGTTATAAACTTGTGATTTGTAATTGTGAATGTCATACACGGTTGAAAAACGTATAATCAACTTTTATTAGCGAAATCAGTCTTCATAATAAATCCATGGATAATTAACTAGAGATGGTTATTAGAAATCATATCACCTTAACTTTCTGATCATTTATGGGTTTCTTTTTATTAGTCTGAAAAATGTACAGTAATTGTTATGGTTTTCTAAAATTAATGGTATGTTAGAAAGAAACTTGATCAACTCCTTTCTTACATTAAGTTATATTTTCAGAATTCGTGTGTCAAAAGGGTCACAAAAGATTTACCTACATTAGTAGGGCTTAGACCTAAGCAGTAAATCTCAACCAGACGTGGTCCTAGTCACTACGGAGCGGATAGACGAGAAATCGCTCTAGCTCACATTTATAAACATTAACACAATTACTTTAATCAATATTTTAATCACACCACCAATTCACCATGATTATATAAGTGTAATCTAAATTAGGATAGCAGGCTTACTTCACTGAAAGAATCACCAAAAGTCTCAATCTATCTTTATCTATCTTTAATTATTGTTATTTTGTTTAACTTATCATTTTCTAAGTCAAAATTGATAAGCAATTATGAGGGTTGTTGAGTAGGATTAGTATGTCCACGGATTGATACTCGGTTCTTACCAACACTATATTACCTCACGACAGGTACACTTGCCTTTTGTGTGTGTAGTTTAGTATTAGTAATAACCAATTAAAACTAAATCTGTGCGAGAAACCTTTATCAAAATATATATACTACCCATACGCATAAAGTTTTTGCATATCATTTGCACATCAATTATCTCAGAAACTCTTACTGAAAATGATGACTTGGTACTTAAATCGTTCATATTGTGTTTTCAGGCTTGGAAAAGACCAAGATGTACAAAAGGAGCTTAAAAAGAAATAAATTGAAGAAAACCGAGCTCCGGAATTCAAGCATGGGGACATGCCTCATGACGCACACCCGCATGTCTAGCCTAAAACACACCCCGTGCTAAATTCAACACACCCTCATGTTTGTCAGTCCGACAGGACAAAAAGTATGATTCCCCGACCCGAGGCATGAGGGCGTGCCGCATGAGTCACGAGGTCGTGCCCCACCACAAAGACGGGGCCGTGCCTGACAATATCTGAGCGTACGAGCCGACCAACTTTTACGTACATTGTACTATCACGAGGCCATGCTTAAACACTCCAGAAAGCCTATAAATTGGACTTCATTTGCAACTTTAAAGGAGAGCTTTTGGGAGGTGAAGTGTTAGTGTTCCCACTCGGGAACCCAACCTTTGGAGGTCCTTAGAAGGTTTTGGAGGTCCATTTAACACTTAGAAGAAGCTCGGGATCGTTTAACATCATCCATAGTGAATTAGCGGTTTAATTGTTCTAATTTATCGATGATTTCTTTACTATCTTCTATCTTTGTTGTTATGTTCAATCTCATTTTGAGCTAAACTTCATTTGTTATCCTAATTTAGTAAAACTTTATATAACTTGTGATGAACTAATGGTGTGATTTATATTGTGTTAATGTTATGGTGGTCTTGGGAAAACTTTCGATGGGTAGCACCTATATTTGAATGGGGAGTTATAAACTTGTGATTTGTAATTGTGAATGTCATACATGGTTGAAAAATGTATGATCAACTTTTATTCACGAAATCGGTTTTCATAAAAATAAATTCCATGGCTAATTAACTAGAGATGGTTATTAGAAATCATATCACTCTAACTTTCTGATCATTTACGGGTTCCCTTTTATTAGTTTGAGAAATCTACAGTAATTGTTATGGTTTTCTGAAATTAGTGGTATGTTAGAAAGGAACTTGATCAACTCCCTTCTTAGATTAAGTTATGTTTTCAGAAATCATATGTTGAAAAGGTCACAAAAGATTAACCTACATTACTAGGGCTTTGACCTAAGCAGTAAATCTCAACATGACGTGGTCCTAGTCACTACGGAGTGAATAGATGAGAAATCATGCCAGCTCATATTTATAAACATTAACACAATTACTTTAATCAATATCTTTAATCATACCACCACTTCATCACAATTACATAAGTGTAATCTAATTAGGATGATAACCTTTATCCATTCATTTTAAATCCAAAAGTTTCAACCTTGTTTTACTCTATTTTTATTTCTATTTGTAAAATCCTAAAAACCCTAATTTACATCAATGGAACTTATCATTTTCCTAAACAAAAATCAAATCTGGTAGTCAATTTTTAAGGTTGTTGAGTAGGTTAGGTATGTCCACGGATTGACACTCGGTTCTTACCATCACTAAATTACCTCACGATAGGTACACTTGCCTTTTGTGTGTGTAGTTTAGTATAGTAATAACCAATTAAAACTGAATCTGTATGAAAAAACCTTTATCAAAATATATATACTTTTCACAGACATCAATGCCCCAGGCACATGACAAGGAACAGATCTCTTCTATAACAATATCAACATTTTGATGGACGTCCTGTTCAATTTGGAGGTAAAGCCGGAGGATACATTTCTGGTAGAAGTAATGTATCCAATGGTAGGTTAAAAGTGGACAAAGTACACTTTGTCAAACAGCTTGAACATAAGAGTGTTTCTTAGTTCTGTGATTAAAAGTACCAAATGCTTTTCACAGAGCACGAGTCATTATCCTCAAACCTAGCATGGGAATTTCTCTGGAATTGTTGCTTCTTTGATCTCCCAGGAAAGTGGTGATGTACAAGCTAGATATGAACAATGCTTCCTCACTGGGTGAAGTTTCATGCTTTCTTTCCAAAGAAAATAGTGATGATTCAACTCTTTGGCATAAAAGAATGTGTCATGTTAATTTTAAAACCATGAATAAGCTGGTTAAAAATAACTTGGTAAATGGAGTACCTAAAAAGGATTTTTCTGCAAAGACAATTGTGTTGCTTGTCTTAAAGGAAAGCAACATAAGGTAACCCACAAATCCAAAGAAGTTAATTCCATCACTACTCCATTACACTTATTGCACATGGATCTATTTGGTCCCACAGTTATAATGAGCATTAAAAGGAAATCATATTGCCTTGTGATAGTTGATTATTTTACAAGATTCACATGGGTATTCTTTTTAAGTGCTAAGGATGAAATTTGTTGAAATGTTAAAATCTTTTATTCTTACAATAGAAAATTAAATTGATCACAAGGTGAAAACAATTAGAGTGATCAAGGGACTGAATTTAAGAATCAAGTTCTTGACTCATTACGTAACTCAAAACAGACAATATAGTGCTCCAATAACTCCTCAACAGAATGGTGTTGCTGAAAGGAGGAACATGACGCTTATTGAGGCTGCAAGAACCATGTTAGCTGATTCAAAGTTGCCTCTAACTTTCTGGGCAGAGGCAGTTAGCTCTGCATGTTATGTGCAGAACAGGATTCTTGTTGTTAAGCCCCATGGAAAAAACCCTTATGAGCTTTGGAAAAAGAGGTCACCGTTCATTGGCTTTCTAAGGTCCTTTGGCAGCAGGTTTACGATACTTAACATAAAAGAATATTTAGCAAAATTTACTGAAAAGTTGGATGATGCTATCTTTGTTGGATACTCTTCAAGCTCTAAAGCTTATAGAGTATACAACTTTAAGAATCAACAATTTGAGGAATCATCCAATATTGTTGTAAATGAGCACACTCCTTGTGTTAAGGGGAATGACCTTGACCATATCTTTGACTTAGAATTGTTTCCCAACTATTCTAAACCATCTTCTGAGAATTTTTCAGCTAGAACAGGTTCTTAAAATGACTTCTCTGGTGATCAACTATTTGAGTTACCTAGACCTATTCTAATTTCTCCAAGAAACATGAAGAGCAAGCTCCTACTACTGCAAGTCTTGAAAGCTTGAATATCACAGGAAACAATGGAGTTTTAAGAAGTTATCAGTCAGTTAAACCTCAAAACTCATTAGCTGACAACTCTAACTCTTAACACCAAGCTGATGAAGACAGTAATCTGGAGGAACAGGCAATTGTTAATACTGTTTCATAGCAAAACACCATTGATGTTGTTACTCATTCATTCAATCAGTCCTCATTGAATGAGTGTGAGACATCAGCTTGAATCAATGTTTAAAATCCTAAGCAAAACTTTTCAAACTTTGGATCTATCTATGCAACTAGATGTGATTCCAAGACTTAGGATTCACAACACTAATCCAGCTGAGAACATCATTAGGGATGTCTCAGAAGGTGTGAGAACTACAAGACAGACTCATAATGGGAATGTCTGCTTGTATTCATGCTTTCTCTCTCAGTTAGAACCTAAGAAGTTGGAAGAAGCTCTCAAGGACAACATTTGGGTTGAAGCAATACAAGAGGAGTTGCTTTAATTCAAGAGGCAAAAAGTATGGAACCTATGTCCATTACCACCTGGTCAAGTCCTTATTGGCACCAAGTGGGTATTCAGGAATAAAAGAGATGATAGAGGTTTGATCATCAAGAACATGGCTTGACTTGTAGTTTAAGGAAACACACAAGAGAAAGGAATAGATTACACTAATGTCTTTGCTCCTGTTGCAAGGCTTGAAGCTGTGAGAATCTTCCTTGCTTTTGCAGCATCCAAGAACTTCACAGTCCATCAATTTGATATGAAATGTGCATTTCTATATGGGGATATTGACAGAGAAGTCTATATGTGCCAGCCATATAGATTTGAAGACCTACAACACCCCAATTATGTGTGCTAATTGGATAAAGCTCTTTATGGGTTACATCAAGCATCTAGGCTGTGGTATGAGACATTGTCTCAGTTTCTTGTGAAGAATGGCTACACCAGAGGCACCATAGTCAAGACATTGTTCATAAATAAGTCTGGAAAGGACATGTTGCTTCTACCAGTCTATGTTGACGACATCATTTTTGGTTCATCTAATAACCAAATGTGCAAAGACTATGAAAGCATCATTAGGAAGAAATTTGAAATGAGTTCAATAGGAAAGATGGATTTCTTCCTAGGATTCAAGTGAAATAGATGGAAGAAGGGTTCTTCATCAATATCTTTGTCCTGATTCTGAGGGGGAGGACACTGATCAGCATTAGTACAAGGTAATTAGATCTCTAATGTATCTCACTACAAGCAGACCTGATATGATGTTTGCAACATCTATCTGTGCAAGATATCAGGCTACTCCCAAGGTGTCTCACCTAATTGTTGTTAAGAGAATTATTAGATATCTCCCAAACTGGGCCTTTGGTATCCTAAGAACAAGGATTTCAATCTTTACGGTTACACTGATAGTGATTATGGTGGCTACAACATTAACAAGAAATCCACATCAGGAGGATGTCAATTTCTTGGTGGAAGGGTCATCTCTAGCAATGTAAGAAGCAATCAGGTGTCTCTACATCAACTACTGAAGCTGAATATATCGCCGCTGCAAGCTGCTACGTTCAACTGTTATGGATTCAAAATCAGATGTTAGACTGTGGTTTCAACTTCATGGGGACTCCTATCCACATAGACGACAAGAGTACTATTTCTATCATAGAAAATCCGGTCAAGCACTCCATGACAAAACATATTGACATCAGGTATCATTTTAATCGAGATATTAACGAGAAAAACTTGGTCAAACTAGTCAATGTTGACTAAAATGAACAATATGCTAATTTGTTCACCAAATCCTTTGATGAACATAGATTTAAGTATTTAATTATGGCTATTAGGATGATCAACATTGATTAGTAAATCTCCTTTGAAAATCTTTTGAAAATATGTCATGTCTAAATTGTCTATTTACAATCTAAGCCTTGTTACAAAATGTTTTCTTTAAAATTCTCTAACTATTAATTCTTCCGAAGAGAAATTTACCCTCAGAAGAAATCCTTATTCAT
>BJCN01343196.1:1892-11910 GCA_018326445.1 Flaveria brownii
GCCTCCGCCCCAACCTACTCCCTGCCACCCCATGACCACCCGCTCCAAAACGGGTTCCCTCCCACCGAAACAACCCCTTACATTCTCCGCCACTTCCAACCCATCCATCTCCCCACTTCCCACCTCTCACCTCAAAGCCCTATCCGATCCGCATTGGCACGCAGCAATGTCCGACGAGTACAAAGCCTTAATGGATAATCAAACTTGGGTTCTTGTCCCTCGGCCTCCGGACACAAATATTATCCGGTGCATCTGGCTATTTCGCCAAAAATTTAATGCCCACGGTGACTTACAACGGTACAAGGCTCGTTTGGTTGTGAATGGTAAAAGTCAACAGGTAGGGGTTGACTGCGACGAAACGTTTAGTCCGGTTGTTAAACCGACCACAATTCGCACCGTTCTCAGCTTGGCTGTTTCTAGACGCTGGCCAATTAATCAACTTGATGTGAAAAACGCCTTTTTACACGGAGACTTAAACGAGACAGTATATATGTTTCAACCGCCTGGCTTCGTCAATCCCACCTATCCTAAACATGTCTGTCTTCTTAAGAAGTCCCTATACGGATTGAAACAGGCACCCAGAGCATGGTATGATCGCTTTGCTACCTTTATTCTCACATGTGGCTTTCGCAGATCTGTTAGTGACTCATCTTTATTCGTCTACAAGACGGGAACTACCATGGCATACTTATTGCTCTACGTGGACGATATTATCCTCACAGCATCCTCTACCTCATTATTGAACAAAATCATTACCTCTCTCTCCTCCGAATTCACAATGACAGATCTCGGTCCACTTCACCATTTTCTTGGGATTAATGTTGACATTGTCAAGAACGGTGGCATGTTCTTATCGCAGGAGAAATATGCACGTGATATTCTTGCCCGGGCCAACATGACGGATTGTAAACCTTGTGCAACTCCTGTGGATACCGCCTCTAAATTAAGTGCTACAAGTGGTGCTCTTTTACCGGATAGCTCTCTTTATCGCAGCTTAGTAGGTGCTTTGCAATATCTCACTATTACTCGCCCTGATCTCGCCTATGCTGTCCAACAATTATGCCTTTTCATGCATGCCCCCCGTGATCCACATTTACAGTTTATGAAACGAGTCCTCCGTTATCTCAAGGGTACACTTTCATTTGGACTTGATATTACCCCCTCTAAATCGCACAATTTGGTGGCTTATTCTGACGCCGATTGGGGGGGTGCCCTGACTCACGAAGATCCATGTCCGGCTATTGTGTGTTTCTCGGAGATAATCTAGTTTCGTGGTCTTCCAGACGCCAGCCCACTATCTCGCGTTCAAGTGCTGAAGCAGAATATCGGGGCGTTGCAAATGCAGTAGCCGAAACCAGTTGGTTAAGAAATTTACTGTTGGAACTACATGTCCCTACTCGTAAGGCTACTCTTGTGTATTGCGACAATATTTCAGCCGTGTATTTGTCCGAAAATCCAGTTCAACATCACCGGACCAAGCATGTGGAGCTTGATATTCACTTTGTACATGAGAAGGTTCGACTCGGCTCAGTGCGTGTACTCCACGTACCATCCGATTATCAATATGCTGACATTTTTACAAAAGGTCTTCCGCGCCAACTATTTACTCGATTCAGATCCAGTCTGCGCCTTCGCTCCACTACGGCTCACACTGAGGGGGTGTCTTAACCAGCCGATAACCATCATCATATAGTTTGTTATTTAGAGATAATTATCAGCCTTATAGTTTGTTATATTGTGATAAGAATTGTTAGTTAGATGATTCCTATTTTCTAGTATTTGATAGACTTGTAATTGTATATATATACCCATTTAATTAATGAATAGAGTTAACTTTTCCAAATACCTTTTCATTTAAAACCAAGTATGATATATGAAACTTAAAAAGACGTGTGAAGTTAATCCTTAAGCAAGGGCAGTGGAAGTTATTTATATTAACAGACGTATATGTATGCTGTATGCAGGTTGAAGTTTTTCATTTGAAGCAAAGACTACAATCAATGGAGAATCTGCAATCAACGGAGAATCGAACACCAACGCCTAGAAAACCATTTTGTGGATAATTTAATTCTCAAAATCCAACCATGGTTTTGCAAGATGATCCATGATGCATATTTCCACTTCTTTTCGCTCCAAACATCAAGTTGGAAGGTATATATATGCTGTTATATACCAAATGATGTGATTTCTGTTTGATGACTTAATGAGTAGATGTTTTTGTTTAGTAAGCCATGTAGTTTGTAGAGTTGTTTGTTTAAACCTTGATTATGGAAGTCATTAGGGGTGTTTACTTCTCCCATTAGATGTTTGTATTCAAAACACACTTGGACAACATCAATGTTACTCTTAATAGAACAATCACCAATCACAATCACAATCACATTCGCATTCGCAATCACAATCACAATCACAATCACAATCACAATCACAATCACAATCACAATCACAATCAAGTTGCTATAAGCACAAATCAATTTAAAACGGAACAATGATAAATTAAGTTTTGGTCATCATGAGCATTACCGTAGTCGTCACCAATCTGCATCAAAAATGTTGAATTAGGCCCATGTATTTATGTTTAGTCGTTAACCAGGGTAGATCAACAATATTAGCTTAAAAGGATACTTGTAAGAAAATTAGCTTAAATGGCTTCTTGTTTTTTCCAGAAAAGAACAAGAATAAGTTGACAAAGCCCCGGACCTTAACGCCTTGAATTTATACCAATATAATTTTAAAGCTTGTTGAAGTAATTTCAATTTATACTCTTGAAACTGCTAATAGGTTTGGTTCAAAAAAGCCCACAGAAATAGCCTCACATTTGTTTGCTTCAAGAAGAGTGTTTATGTTTATATGCTTATTTTAGAGTGAAGTAAATTTTATTTTTTAAATTCAAATAAAGTATTTTGTGATTGCTTATTTAAAATTGGTTATTCTTTGTGGATTCAAAATTACACGTTTACTCTTAGGGTGAAATAAGTCGTTTTGAATAAGGAGTATGTGCTTCTTTTCCTTATAAGCATAAGCTCTTTAAATAAGCAATCTCAAACACTCTCTAAATACATAAAACATCCTATTTTTCATATAACAATTTTATAATATAAATTTGTAATCATAATTGACATACTAATTACCGTTTTTTTCCTACTAAATGTTGGAATCTGAGATAAGGTCTTGGAGTAGATGAATAATAGCATCGTGACAGAAAACGTATTGATCCTGAAACATTAATCATGAGTGTTACATTAATTAATACGAATTCGGAAAAAAAGGTTAGCATTTACACCCATATCTAGCAAAATATTCATTATAAATCTTGATCATTTCCCAAGTATTTTCTTAACTTAATTAAAAAAAATACTATTTAATACTGTAATAGTTTTGACAATTTGCATCATTAAAAAGATATTCTCAATACGTTAAAAGTAAAAAATGAATCGTTATTGAAATATTAGTTTATCATTAGTTTAATTTCATCACAAAATAAAATATATCATATATCATTTATTCCCCAATGTAGTTTCAATATATCATTTATTAAAATAAAAAAGCTTGAATCAATACTACATCTAGAACTTATAATTAAGGCACTAATATGTAATTAATAGCAAAACACCTTAGTTACCTCCAACATGTGATACTTCTCAATTGGCTACATGACCATTAAAGGTTTTCTATACGTCTAAGTGAGTTTATATTCTCACAGCACATTTAAAACATTGATTATAAACTAGTTTTTAATTAAACAACCAATAAGCAAAATTATTTCTTTCTGGTAAACCCAACTTGACTCACTAAAATTGACCCGTTTTGACACGAGCATTGAATTGAGTTTACAGTACATACCAAATTGTGAACCATCCCCATCCTCTGAGACCTGAAAGTGCTTATGGTTTTTTGAAGATCCAACGCTGACATGTCACCAACTAAAATTCTTTGGATGGTGTTATGAATTGCACAATATGTTCCGGTTCTACCGATACCCGCACTGTATAACTTATATAAAATCTTGTTAGATGTATTTACAAAATCTTTGATGAAAATATAAATGTGAAAAACAAGATCAACCTGCAATGCACCACAATTGGCCCTTCAGATGATGGAATACGCCATAATCTTTTAAAAATCTCTCGAACTGCCGAGGTGTCACTCGGAACTCCTTGATCCGGCCATCCGGGATAATGAATATGCCAAACAGGTAGAGGTTCAATATGTGACTGAATGAATACACACGAATTTTAAGTAACAAAATATACCTTTTTTTCTTAATCACACATATATGTATGTATGTATATATATGTAAGGGGGGGTTCATGAGAAGATCACGACTTATGAGAACCAAGAGTTACGTATATGACTACTAGGTTAGGACCCGTGTACTACACGGCTGATGAAAATAATATATTTAAGATTTCAGATTTAAATTTAGATTGATTTTTTTATGTTTACATGTTAAGATGTAAATATACACCGACTCTATAAATTACATATTGTTAGTGTAAGAAATTTAAAAAATAATATAATTATTATAATTAATTTGAGATTAGAATACAAACCAATTTTTGATTTTAAGAAATGGAACGGTTGAAAGGTAGTGAAGTCAAAATAATATTTGAAGCCTGGAAAGTTGATATGTTTGTAATAGTTATTTTAAAATTTAAGCATAGTATATGTTCATTATCAAAATGTTTAAATTTTAAACATTATTCATTAAGCAATGACTTATGAATAAACAAATACTTATTTTCATGTAGATCGTTTTTAAACGCTATAAATTTTATGTTCCATACGTTGGGTTGTATTTTGATATCTTGGAATTACAACAAAAACATTTTAATTACAAAGTTAAATATTATAGTTTTTAAGAATAGATATAATAAATAATTAAATTAAATTAAAATGTACCAGTTCATCAATGAATATATTTTACATTGCTTGTGAACATTAATTTTTTTCAAAGTCTAATTATTCTACTATAATTGTGCGAACATATTTTTTCATGTTAAGGTCATTCAAAAAAGTAAAAGTTTTTAGCTCTATTTTTTATAAAATAATTTTATAAAACATTATGATTAAACATAGATTATTCATTCAAAAATACAAAGATGATTATGATCATATTTATATAAATTCTTTTAAATAATGTCTATGATTATGGGTATGCTTATGCTTATGTGATTTATGGTATGCTTATGAATATACTTATGAATATGCCTATGCTTATTTTAAACCTTATGTGATATATACCTATGTGTTGTATGCTTTATAATCTGTTTGTTGTTTTTTGCAAGTCGGGAGTCTTTTTAGTGGGATATACTGGGTATGTTTGTTTTTTGTTTATTTAAATCCAAAAATACTATAATATCAACTTGTTAATATCTTTTATTCATAGATCATTGAATTTTATTTTTAAAACAATTTGCCATTTTATGACATAAACTGTTTATAATGAATGATAGTTTATCATATAATGAATGATTATATTAATTTTTAGTTTTTATTTACATGAATGACAATTTATTGTATTTTACTGCACTAACGTGTTATTTTCAAAACAGTCACTTCTTTAATATGTATGGAAATTTTAAGGCAATTTTAAACATTAAGAAGTTCATGTATAATTAGTAATTCAATACACTTTATTTGATATCAAATTTTAATATGGAAATAATTTTAAACTTAAATTATATCTATTTCTAATATGAAGACTATTTAAAATTTTAATTATGGTAACTGTTGATTGTTTTTTAAAATGATTAATAAATGCATTTTTTAAATGAAAAATCATATCTTCCAAAATTAAATGCAATCACAATTTAATAAATTTTAGGAGAAAAAACTCAATTGAGTAGTCTCTCATTGATTGCCACGTGTCCCTAGAAACCCTTGTTGATTGCCACATGTCCCTGAAAACCCTTGTTGATTGCCACGTGTCCATAAAAAACCTTGCTTTATTAGAGGTAATAAATACTACGTTAGAACCCGTAAACTACACGGCCGATAAAAAAGTATATTGCAAGATTGCATATTTGAATCCCAGTTGACATTTTGTCTTCACATGGTAATATGTATGTTTATAGTGACTTTATAAATTACATATTATGTGTGATAAATATATAAGGTAATTAATTTAAAATTAGAAAACAAGCCAATCCTAATTTTTTTTATAGATGGAACAATATAATATAGATCAAAAGGTAGTGAAGTCAAAAACATATTTAAAGCCATGAAAGTTAATACGTTTCTAATCACTGTATCAAATTTAAGCATAATATATGTTCATTATCAAAATATTTAACTTTAAAATGGTATTTATTAACCATGGTTTATGAATGAAAAAAAAAATTTATTTTCAAGTAGATGTTTTTCGAACGTTATATATTATTATGTTCCGGACATTGGGTTGTATTTTGATACCTTCGAATTCGAAGACAATATTTTAATTACAAAGTTAAGTATTAACATCTTAAAGAATAGATATTATAAATAATTTAATTAATCTAAAATGTAACTGCTCATCCACTAACATCATCTCAATAGAATATGTTTCACCTCGTTTATGAATATTCTGTTTTTTCAATGTCTAGTTATTCTTAATATGATTGTATAGTTGTATTTTTTACGTCAAGTTCATTCATAAAAGTAGATTTTTAGCTCTATATAAATCTAATATCTGTCGTGAACAGTAGAGATTAATGATTCATAAGAAATGCTCTGTCTCTAATATCACCAACGCGTTTTGAACGTATTAGTTACGTTTGAGATGAGAACTCCACAGTTAAACATGTTCAGCTGACAATAATCCAGGGATAGGTGACATCCCTGAGAAGTTTTTACCCGGACAACTAAAAACAAATCCGTGAGTCCCCCCGTGGACAAATCGAACAATATTAATGGTATGAGGGGTGGGGTGTTACAAAAATAATATGCATATAAAAAACAGTAAGTTTATCTTTAAGTCCCTAACTAACTTTATGAATTATGAAATCCCTAACTCACTTTATGAATTATTCTTTCATAAATATAAAAATGATTTTGATCATATCTATGCCAATTCTTTTAAATAATATTTAAATCTAAAGATTAATATAGTATCACTTTGTAATATCATGTTTCTGAAATAATTTGTCATTTCAAGACATAAATTGTTTATAATGAATGATAATTTATCATACAATCTTAATGGTAGGGTTATAATAAAATGATGTTTAATCTAAAAAGACTAAAAATAATTGTAAGCTTGACACATGTCCTTCTATTATTTTAAAAAGGATAAAATTTTGATCATTGTGTCAAATATACCGGCTCATTATGTATTATACGTTCACTGTGTCATATAATTTCTTATATGTATTAATCATTTTTGTTTTATATTTTAGATCATTTTGTGTTATTTTTGTCATTGTTTTTATATATTATAAACTTCTAATATTGTGTTTTACAGTTAAAAGTACACAATGATATACTTTCACCAATGTAATTTTCAAAACTCATAGTGTTAAACATAACATAATATGTTATTTTTGTTATTATTTTTGTTATTATTTTTTAATAGATTATATAAAATTGTTATCTATCATTGTGTTTACCATTTGAAGTACACAATAATATTATTTTACCAATACATATTTTAAAGCTCATAATATTCAAGATAACACAATAACGATCAAAAGACACAATGGGACATTGTGTTATTTTTATCACTTAATGTATTAGATTAATTAGTTGTTAATTTATTATTATATTTCACATATTAGAGATCCATAATAATATTTTTCCATCATTATATTTTTTTAAATTCATCATTAAAAAACATAATAGTATTCAAAAAAACACAATAACTAACAAAAAGACACAATGAATTGCACTAAAAACACAATGACGTGATATAAGCTTAATAATGTAAATTTTTTTATCTTTAATACTGTACTTGTTCTAAAAATAAAAAACACTCATTTTTATGGTGTAATTTTTATAAAAAAATAATAGCGTACATAAAACTTATGAACATTTTTTAAAAAAATGGGAGAACTTGTAAAAAGTCAACAAAAATAATTATTTCTAATATAGCTCTCTAACAAACTTTAGCATACAATTTGATCTCAACCATTGATTAAGTAGGTGGATAGTTGAGATTACTTTTTATACTTTTTAGTTTTAGAAGACTTTGTATTTGAAACTTTTCCTAATTTTAATTATAAATAGTTTTTAACTTAAATATTCATATTAATTATTAGTTTAGATTTAAAGTAATGATAACTTAATTGTATTTTTTTAGTGCATAAAGATATTATTTTTTTGAAACAATTACTTCTTTAACATATATGAAAATCTTAAAAAATTTAAATATTAAAAAGTTAACATATAATCAACACACTCTATTTGATATTAAATTTTAATATGGGACTTATTTGAAATTTAAATTCTATCAATTAAAAAAAATGAATGGAACCTATTTGAAATTTAAATTCTTTAATTTTTAATAAAAAAACTATTCAAAATGTTAATTACGGTAACTGTTAATTATTTTTTAAAATGATTAATAAATTCATATTTAAATAAAAATTATAGATTTAAAAATAAAATGCAATCATAATTTAATAAGTTTTAAGCGGAAAAGTTTAATTGGGAGGCTTTTAGTAATTACCAAGTGTTTCTAGAAAACCTTGCTTTATTAGAGATTAGAGAAGAAGTAATAGATGTAACTACATTACATATTTAAGACTGAGTTATGTATATGTAACTTATATACAAGTTACATATAAGTAACTCAATGTATGTATGTAAGAAAATACATATAGTCAAAGGCAAGGAAATAGACTTCATTTTGCATGGTTAAGACGTTAAACTTATTAAAACTCAATGAACATGCCCTTTTAGTCTAGTTTTCATAAGTTTAGGGTGTAGCATAGGACCCTCTTGCGAGCTTAAAGTTAGGCATTTGATTAGCACTTTATGTGTGAATTCAAGAAAGCAAAATATTAATATTGTATGATTAACGCACCCGTTGACGATTCACCGTCACGAGACGCAAGACAAGTGAGCTCTTAGGTGTCGATATTTTTCTCCAGATAGTATATATGTTTCCAAACAACTTTGTACCTTCCTCTTCTTTAAAATACTCTCCACATTTTCGGCCCTAGACATGAAATGGAAACTAGAACTAAACAAAAACTACTAGAAAAAGGCATTTACAAACGCCAAAATAATAGAGATGTAGTATAATTATAGAAGTTGAAAGTTATATAGTAACCAATACCCCTGTGTCAACTAGATTAGTGAGCATCACAATTGCTCGTGAATGATTTTGGAGTACCATTTCCCAAAAATCTTGGAAGGTTTCAGGAAGTGGGCCTTGAGTAGCTATGAATCGTGAAACACTTTCAGATGGATTAGCCTGTAATCATAGATGATGAAACTATTCATTAAACTCAAAATATATAACAGTCTACGATATAAAATTGACCATCAAAGGGTTTATGTCTATCTTGTAGAGGTCTTATGTTCAATCTTAGTTTTTTCTTTTATGAATTTTGTAGATGTTAAATGAAAATAATTCCAACACCTTCAAATTCTCTCTCAAGTCCATCTTGGAGAAGGAAAAACTTAACAACACCAACTTTATTGATTGACACAACTTGTAAATTATTCTCAAGGCGGAGAAAAAATCGTATGTATGAGCCCATTAATTAGAATATTGCTTCATACAGAGCTTATGCAAAACATTTTGATGACTTTGTGAAAGTCTTAGGTCTTATGTCTGATGTTAGCATCTACGATTCTAAAGCTTCAAAAGACTATGAACATGTGATGGCATACGAGATGAATGAGCATTTATTGGAAATGTTCTAGCAGCAAGCTCATCATGAGAGGTTTGAAGTGATGAGATCACTTATAACCACTCGTATGCCGGAGGGTTCATCAGTCAACACACATGTGTTGAAGATGAAGGCATATGTTGATCACATGACTTGTTGGAAAAAATGAATGGAAATTATGTTTTTTCATTATGAATATAATT
>BJCN01343204.1:0-10230 GCA_018326445.1 Flaveria brownii
CTTTCATAGTCTTGACCTCTGAGGCTTTAGGAGATTGATTCTTTTCATACTCAGTTTCAAAAGCAGGGTCTAGCAGTTTGTTCAACTTTTCTTCTTCTGCTACCATGCCCTCATATGCCATCATCCTAAACACCTCATCTGGATCATATCCATGGTCAATAAGGAATACAGCTTTCACCATAAGATCATCAGACTTGGCTTTTTCTACCATATCATACATAGATGGCTCTTCTTTGATAGGGATTCTGCTAACTATTGGTTCATCAACCACATAGCCACCCGGAATCTCTCCTTCTTCAAGATCAAGGACTTCAGCCGTCTTTTTCAATAAGGCTTCAGCTTTCTCATGTTCTTCTAAGAATTCAACTATGGCTACTAGGCTCCGGGGATCATCTTTTTGCTTTTTCAAGGCCGGTTCTTCTTCTTCTATAGGCCTTTTTCCTTTTTCCTTTTCAGTTAAGTACTTCCTCTTTCTTGTATATGTTTGCATATTTGGACCAGAAAGGGTTCAGCCAGTTCAGCTTCTTTAGGCAGTTCTTCAGATATATCCTTTTCAGGCATATGAACTGCAGCAGCTGCTGATTCTTCTTCTTGTTGTTGCTGTTCACAGAGCTTTCTAAATAACTCCTTCTGCTCATCAGCCAGTGACACAGCAGGCACCAGTTGCATACTCAAGTCCTTTTCTATTGGCATAGGAGATTGAGGTATCACTACCATAGGTTCAGTAGTGGGCCTCTGGTTCACTATGAAATCCCAGAAGTCATCATCAATGATATACTCTTCAGTAGAGAACATATCCAGAGCTTTGATTATGTAACTGAATTCAGCTTCTTCAGTGTGGAATTCTTCTAGTTTGCTGGTGTAGACTACCATCTCCATACTTGATTCATCATGCTTTCAACCACTAGTTTCTCCTTCTTTTTCAACTTCAGGGAATTTCATCTTTTTGGTTGGAGAGGAGTCATCATCACACTCCCCTGTTGACTCTTTATCACTGTCATCTTTATCATCTCCTCTTTTTCTTTTCTCTTCTCTCTTATCACCCTCATCATCCTTATCCTTTTCTGCCTCTTGTATAATTCTGACCAACAGTTCTAACTCAGAGACTCTCTTATTTAGAGCCTCTATCTGTTTTTCATAGTCAAGGATAGTGATAGATTGTTCTTCAATCAACCCTTCTTGTTCTTCCATTCCTAGGGTATGGATAGTCAAAGTCCATGTGACCACTAACTTCATCCCTTGAGTATTGAAGAGCATCTTTCAGTTTCTCGATCTCCTTATTTTTTTCTTTCTTCTCCATCTCATGTTTTTCTTTCACATCTCTCAACTCCATCTCTTTCTTATCCAAATCTAGAAGTCCGTCTTGCAAAATACCAGATCTTCTACTTAGCATTTTCTCCATTTTAGCAACTTTCTAAAGTAGCTTAGAGATCATTCCATCTTTTTCATCAGGCTTGTTTACTCCTGATTCAACATAACTTTCTAATGGAACAGCCTCGGATGTAATTTGCCTCACAGGCATTCTGGTATGATGATCCTCCTCATCAGATAATGATTTGGATTCCTTTGAAGAGTTGGTAGAATCACCAAACTCTTGAGGTTCAGCAGAAGAGGGAGATAGGATAGGTGAATGATGAGAGGGAGATGGAATAGGATGATGGATTGGTGAGTGTATGGGTGATATATGTGGTGAGATGATAGGTTGAGGTTGTTGAGATGATATGTTGAGGTTGTTGAGATGGGATTGGTGATCTTTGGTGTGATGGTAATGGTTAAGGCATGAATGGAGAGGCTATATCAGCTTCATGAACAGAAGGTCCAGTGTGAAGATCACCACCTACATCACCTTGTGGTGACACTGACCTCTGTCTATCCTCACATATAGCAGCTTGCTCTTTAACATGTTGTTGACTAGGGGCGCCTTTTTCTTCTTCATGAACAGGCTCATCAGCAGGAGCATCTTGTTCTTGTACGCCTCCTTGATTTATCTGTTGCAACATCCATGGCAACGGAGAGAAGAATGTACCACTGTAGTAATTCCTTGGATCTCTCTTTTTGATGTACTGATAGGATTTAGCATTGTAGTGAGGGATGTCCATCACTGGTCCTATAGGTGCAAGGTCAGGGAAAGCTTCATTGATGAAGCACTGAATAAATCTCGGGTACATCAAGAACATGTGTCTTCTACCCTCTTAGACATTATATACCAATCCATTAAAGATGTATGCAGACATGTTGAAAGGATGGTTAGTACACAGAGCACATATGGCAGAGGATGTAGTCACTGGGATATCATTCCATCCAGTCTTCCTCTTAGATAAGCAATGTTAGAAGATGTGAATCAGAAATCTCCATTGCAAATCTACCAATCCTTTTACTATTTGCTTTCCCTCATAACCACCTTCATAACCAATGTTGGCAAAAAAGGTCATAATCTCATCATCCTCAAGCTCCAAAGGAGTATCAACATCATCTCCAAACTGTAGACATTGTCTCATAGTTTGCTCAGTAATGGCAAGAGTGTGATCATCTGTGATTCTTCCAGTTAAGGTCCTCACACCATCAACTTCTACTACCTCAGTAATTCCCCAGAATGATCTTATGAAGTTCTCATAGATAATAGGTCTGACTGTAATAGCATGTGCCACTCTTGTAGTCAAGATGAATCTAATCATATCTCTTAATCCTTCCGCCTCAGTAACATCAGGGTAAAGATAACCACTGACATTATAGAGCTTGCTCCATGTGAGGATTGACATTGTACCCTGCATTCATGGCATATGAATTAGAATAATGACTAAGATATATCAGAAAGTTTATCATAAATCAGATTAAGTTTATCACAGTTTGACTTTTCTTGGTCAAAATAGAGTGTTCATATGTGCTGTTTCATATGAATTTGACCTAATCTGATTTAGTGATGGATGTTTATTTTGATGAGTTATTCATGATTGTGTTGATTATCCTTTCTCAATTTTAACTCATTTCAACTATTGGAATCGACTTTGATTTCAACATTTCTAATTTTGACATGCCATGTTCATAGGATGAACAGAAATTATGAAAATCAATTGTTTCTTGATTTTTCTCATGATTGTCAAGTGTCTTTTAGTCGAAATTATCAATGGTTCATGAACATTGGTTTGATTTTGCATGATTCTTTCTTGACCTAGGTTACTAAGTTCATGGTTCGGGTGAATGTTTGACTGTCAGGATTATGAACATTTTGGATCTTCACCTTTTACTCGATAATACTGTTGTAGTGAATCGAAGATGAGTAAATTGTGGTGAATCAAATTTAGAACACAGGTTTAGATGATGAAGATGATGATGAAGATGAACAGTGAGTTTAATGGCGTTCATTGCACTTGATAGTCTCTCAATTTTGAAAAGTATTAGATGACCTTTTGATTTTGGTTAAAATAGTCAATTTAATGTATTTCTCAAAATCTGACAAGTTTTAAAACAAATACGGTCAATTTTAAATTCACTGTAGCAAATGCGGTTGAGAAAATGTTCATCAGCATTTGTGTACTGTTACAAATGCGAAAGAACAAACACTTCTCCGCATTTGTTCAATGTAGCAAATGCGATTGAACAAAAGTTATCAGCATTTGTATACTGTTGCAAATGCGGAAGTATAAATGATTGTCAGCATTTGTTAACTGTAGCAAATGCGATAGAACAAGTTCTTCAAATTTCAACTTTTCAACAAATGCGGTAGAACAAAAATCTATTCTCATTTCTTGAACTTGTGCATAATGACAGAAGAGTATGAGAACATTTCTTATTTTTGATGACACAATTATACAACCAAGTTTAAGCATTAATTTCAGCCTTTCATGAGAAGTGCGGCTGAAGAAAACAAATGTGGATGAACAAGATTTTGTCTGCATTAGTTTTCATACCTAAAACTACAGTTGTGGTGAGACTAATGTGGTAGAGTGAACTTATCCGCATTACTTTCACTTGTATTTCATGACAAAAAACCATTACCCGTATTGGTTGAATGCTTGGGTTACCTTCACCCGCATTAACCAACACTCTTACCCGTATTAAGTTTTGAACTTAATGTTCCTGTTGTGGCTGGTTTTGGCTGACTTTTCTTTGATGCTTTATCTTTATGAAGAAATGTCTATTGCTTAAATGAAGATAAGTATGTTGCTTGATTCTTATGAAGTTTTGACTGATTCTTGGATATCAATTTTTGCTTGGATTGACTTGTACATCAGAGGTGATACAAGTTTCCCATGGTTGACTGATCTTGGACTTTTGTGCATCAAGATGTCTACAAGAACTGAGATACTATGGTATAACTTCTGCAACAACATAGCCAGTTTTCTGATTTTGCAAAATGTTTTTGAGTTTTCTAATTTTAAGAAAGGAAGCATCTGTACAAAATGATCAAAATTTTAAATTACTCCCCCTAAAGTTTATATCCATAATAGATAGAAAATTTTACGTATTTGAAAATTTTGAATAGAGAATCTTTTTGTGGTTTTTGGTTTCTTAACTGTACAAGAAGTTAAGTTATACCTTTCCTTGGGATCATATCAATCTTACCTTTCACAAGTGCAAGTAATTGTTAGTAGAACAGACATGGTCATGAACATATTGATTGAAGACATGTTTGTCCTCTTAAACTCATACTTGGTTAATATTCTGATGCAAATGATCTTATCATGTTTTTAGTTGATTTGGTATTCAACATGTACCTCACACTCAAAAGCATGGCAAGGTCAACTATCTGCATGTAATGTATGGTAGAACTTTTAACATCTTACTTGACTAGGTTACTTAAAATATGAAATCTCATTTTGCTTGATCCTTATTGGGATTCTTTTGTTTTGATCCTTTTATCAGTTTGATCCACATTGGGATTCTTTTAACTTCACTTTGGAAGGTGATCTCTAAGGATTCTTTTGTTTCATTCACTTCGAACGTATTTTGTTCTTTTGTTTCATCAAAATTGGATGTGTTCCACATTGGGAATCTTGATGGATCATGACATCAGCACTATGTGCTTGTTTCTCCAGGTCTTTGCTTAGCAAAACAAAAGAGGAACTGATGTGAGTAAAAGAGATTCATAAGTCATCATTACCTGGGGTGTTTAGGTTGCTGCACACACACACATTTGGATAAGGAAAAACTTACACATACTATGAGATGACAACATCATAGTTGAATATAAGCTTTAGTTCATCACTGCATGTGGTTTATTTTCCAAGTCGAGCCTACCCACATTTCAGATAATTCATGTCAGTCATTTTAGATTTATAAATATGGATAGTGAATGATATGACGACTGTAATTATATCATTTCCGAATAGGTAAACTGTAGACTGCTTCTTTTGATTGTTTATTTCAAATTTTTGAAATTTTTAAATGTTTTGTTTATTTTCATTTTACTTAAGATTAATCATGCCAATTGATTGTACTAAGAATTCAAATCTAGTTGGATCAAATGCCTTAGTAAATAAATCAGCTAATTGATAATCAGTGTGAACCTGTATCAATTTGATTAATCCCTTTTCAGCACAATCTCTCAAAAAGTGATATCTAATTTCAATATGATTAGTTTTTGAGTGTTGAACAGGATTATTTGTTTTGAACATAGCTATTGTGTTGTCAATGTGAATTGGAGTGTACAGAAAGTTAAAACCATAATCAAGCATCTGGTTTTGAATCCAGAGTACTTGAGAACAGCATGCAGATGCTGCTATATGCTTAGCTTCTGTTGTGGAGATGGATACATTTGTCTGCTTTTTGCACTGCTAGGAGACCAGTCTGGGACCAAGAAATTGACAACCGCCAGAGGTGGACTTCCTATTGAAATTGCATCCCCCATAATCACTGTTAGTGTATGCATAGAGATTGAAATCTACTTCCTTTAGATACCATATTCAAAGAGAAGGCTTGCCCTTAAGATATCTGGATATCCTCTTGACTGTATTGACATGGGATTCCTTAGGATCTGCTTGATATATGGCACACACACAAACACCAAATATAATGTCAGGCCTACTGGCTTTTAGATACATAAGTGAATCTATCGTAGAACGATAGTGAGTCTGATCCACTGGTTTGCCTCCAGGATGAGGACCAATCTTCGCTTTAGTATCAACGGGAGTTCTAATGGACTGACAATCAGTAAACTTGAACTTCTTCAGCATTGTTTCCACATATTTTGATTGATTGATGAAGATTCCGTCTGCTGTCTGTTGGACTTGTATTCCTAGAAAGAATGTGAGTTCTCCCATAGCACTCATTTAGAATTTTAAATGTATGAAATCTTCAAAGTCTTTGCAAAGTGTCTTGTTTGTTGAGCCGAAGATGATGTCATCCCTATATATCTTAACAAGCAACATGTCATTTCCTTTTCTTTTTCGCAAGAGAGTCTGATCAATCTTCCCTCTTTCATACCCATTTTCAAGAAGTTAGGAAGATAGAGTCTCATTCCACTTCCTTGGAGCTTGATGAAGACCATACAAGGCTTTGTCCAGCTTGTATACCCTGTGTGGATAATGTGGTACTTCAAATCCAGGAGGTTGACTCACATAGACCTCTTCAGCAATCTTTCCATACAGAAATGCACATTTCACATCCATTTGATAAACAGTGAATTTCATAGATGCTGAATATGCAAGAAAGATTCTTATGGCTTCTAGTCTTGCGACAGGGGCAAATACTTCATCATAATCGATTCCTTCTTCTTGTGTGTACTCCTGAGCTACTAGTCTTGCTTTGTTTCTAATGACAATTCCCCTGTCATCAGTTTTATTCCTATATATCCACCTTATACCGATAGGGTATTGTCCTTCGGGAAGATCTACCAGCTGCCATACTTCTTGTTTCTTGAATTGTAACAAAACATCCTGCATTGTTTCAATCCAACTATAGTTTTGAAGAGCCTCTTTGATATATTCTTGGGTAGTGTTTGACACAAGAAACAAGAGAACAAGCAGATGTTTACTATGCTTGACTTGCTTCTTGTCACCCGTTCATTAAGTTCACCAATGATGTTGTCTACTGGATGATTCTTGTGTATTCTGGTGGTTAGAATTGAGTCACGAACAATGGTTACATCAAGATTGGAGACATTCAAATCATCTTGGTGTGAGGCAACTTCATCTTGTACTGTTGGGGAGCTGTGAAAGTAATCAAATTCTGTTCCAGTTCCTGCTTCAGCATCAGCAGAACTTTGATTACTTCCATCATTTGAATTTCTTTCATTGTCAACTTGAGGGGTGACATGATTTTTAGTTTTAACTTCATCTTGATTTCTGACTTCAATGGAGGGTTCTTCTGAGGGAGAAGGAATTATGCTAGGACCATCCTCAATTGAAGCATTTTAATTTTGAACTGTTTGTCTGACAGGATCAGCTTGTAGCGGAATCTCTTCATTAAGTTGATCAGTATATGTTGGAGGAATCATTGGAAAGTCATTCCTTCTTTCTACTAATGATGACGGTACAGCTGATTGTAGGTTTCCTGCATCAGAAATATGAAATTGATCAAAAGTTTTTGTGAATGAGTCAATATCAAACAACCAGTCAGGACCATTGATTGATTTGGGAAATGAATGTTCCTTGAATTGAACATTTGTTGATTCATCAATTATGTTTAATCTAGGATTAAGCAATCTGTAAGCCTATGAGACGGAAGAATAACCTATAAAGAATCCTTCATCAGACTTTGATGAAAACGTTCCTAAATGCTCTCGGGTGTTTAATATTGAGACAGGACAATCAAATGAGTTGAAAAATCCAATAAATGGTTATCTTTGAATTATAAGCTCATAAGGTGTCTTATTACTTTCTTTGACAATTAGAGCTCTATTTTGTACAAAGCACGATGTGTTAACTGCTTCTGCCCAAAAGGTGATTGGCAGTTTAGCATCTGCTAGCATGGTTTGTGCTACTTCAATTAGTGTTCTATTTCACCTTTCAACTACCCCATTTTGTTGAGGAGTTCTAGCTGCACTAAATTGATGAGCTATGCCTTTGGTTGTACAACGAGAACTCATATCTTCATTTTTAAATTTTGTCCCATTATCACTCCTGATTGTTTTGACTTTAAGATCAAGTTGATTTTCAATGTTTGTGATAAAATCTTTTATTAATTTGGATGCTTCGTTTTTATGAAGTAAGAAGAAAACCCATGTGAATCTGGAAAATTCATCTAGATCACTAAACAATATTGTTTCTTTCCAATACTCATAACATGAGTAGGTCCAAAAAGATCCATATGAAGTAGCTTCAATTGAGAATCATTTGTGTTCACCAACTTTGGCTTGTGAGAAGATTTGTGTTGTTTTCCTTTGAGACACACTGAACAGTGGTCAATAAAGTGAAATTCATTTTGGTGTAAATCAAAAACATGATTTCCCTTAACCAATCTGTTCATGTTTTTGAAATTTGTGTGTTCCAAGCATCTGCGTCAAAGTTTTGACTCATCAAAAGATGCTTTTGATAGAAGACATGTTTCTTCTTTAGGTAAAGCAAAATTGAGGTTTATAACATAAGTATTATTCTTCCTCGGGGTTTTCAAGACAACACATTTTTCAGGAATTTGGAATCCTGGTCTCAGAATGTAGCAATGAGTGTCAGTGAAGTGAGTTGAATATTTCTTATCACAGATCTGAGACACGCTGAGAAGATTGAAGTTTAGTTGTTCACAGTAGTTCCCTCTGTCAAAACTCACCATCCCATTTGTCACAGATCCTTCACCAGTAATTCTACCACCTTGTGAATCTCCACCAAATACCACAGTAGTTCCTAGAATATGCTTGAAGTCATGAAGGAGGGAACGATCTCCAGTCATGTGTCGGGATCATCCACTGTCCACATACCATAAGCTATTGGACCTGTATGAATGGCCCTAAAAGTATAGAAAGAACTAATTAGAATGTGAAATCCAAGCCATGATGGTCTTGGGTTTCCTGTTCCTATCCATGATAGTAACATGTTGGTAGTTTCCTCTAAACTGGGCTTTGGGGATGAGGTCATGCTTGATTTCTTTCTAAATCTTGGTTGGTTTATCATATCAATTGAAGAGTCAGATGAGTATTCAAACCTTTGATCCCTATTTCTTTTCAGAAATTGGACACGTTTTTTGTTGTCAAACATTTTTTTAGAGTTGTAAAAATCACGAGTTTGTTTTACTTTTTCATTTTTATATTTTTGATCTCTGCTTGATTCTTTCATATTTTTCACATTATCATCAGACTTAGAAATTCTTTGATGAGCATGACTATTGATCTTGTGTTTCTCAGACATGATTGGGGAGATGGGCTTGTTTTGAGGAATTCTGAATCCCTTTTGTTTGAAGAAACAATCAGATGTGTTGTGATTTGTCATGTTACAGACTGAACAATATTTATTGAAATAGCAGTTCTTGGTGGAATGATTGTTCGTATCATAGATTGAGCAGTATTGATTGAAAAAGCATTTGTCTGTTCTGTGATTAGAAATTTTACACACATCACAATACATGTGTTTGTTTTGCTACTGATCCTGGTGTGAGGCTTTTGTAGCTTTACCAGTTTTGGATTGACTGTCCTTCCTTGATTTTGATGAGAAAGCCTGATCAGCCTTGTTAGTAGTTTGTTTTACAACACTACTGACTTTGTTTTTCTTAGGCTGATTTTGCTTTCTTAATCTTTCCCTAACCTCCTTTTCTAGTTGGTTCACATGCTCTTTGTAGAAAATATCAAAGCCAACCCCTTGCTTTGATTTTGATGTTTGAGGGTCTGAGTTAATTTTAGCTTTTAAAACCTGAGAAAATTTTCTTTTGATTTTTGGTGAATCATTATCTGATTTGATATAATTCTTAGGAGAGTTGATCTCACAATCAGATCTGCTTTCAGTAGTTAGATTCACACTATCAGCTTTTATCTTTTTTTTCTTTGGAATTTGCAGGAATGAATTTCACAAAAGGAATAATGGCCTTGATTGGGCTTGTTGTTGGTACACATGTCCCCAGTTCTAGTCTAGTGAGCTTAAATGTAATAGAACTTCTTCTTGTAACACATATGTAATGTTGATCTATATAATGAGGATCTCTTCTATATATGTTTGTTGGTTGTGTAATGTTATATCTATTTATATTAGTCATTGTTACAGGCATATATGACAATATTAAATAGGTTTACAGTTGTCAGACATAGCTTTGAATCATTAAAGGTTCAAGAATGTGTTTAACTAAGTATACTGATTCAGTCGCATGACT
>BJCN01343228.1:2883-16974 GCA_018326445.1 Flaveria brownii
ATTTTTGTGGGGAGGCCGTTTCCACGGATCGAACCTGAGACCTTCGGTCCCTTAGGAACAACTTTTACCACTGCGCCAAGGCCCGCCCTCTTAATACAAGATAAAAGTAATAATTATAGAGAAATATGAAAGTATTAAGCTTTTAATTACATTATGTTCCGAGTTAAAGAGAGAAAAGAAGGAAAGTGGAATGAAAGAAAAAAATCAAATCAAACATGTTCCAGAGTTTTCCTGTTGGAACTTGGAAGGAAATGAGAAAAGGTACGAAAGTTGTGTTTTCAAATTTACTTAAAGAGTGAAAAGAAGGGAAGTAAAAGGAACTTGAACGCTAAAAGAAGAGAAAGGAAGAAAGTGGAGAGAGAAAGAAGAGAAAAGAAGTGGAGAGAGAAGAAGAGAAAGAACAAGAAGATAAAGAAGTGGAGAGAGAACAAGAGAAAGAACAAGAAGATAAAAGAAGAGAAAGGAAAAAAAAAAGAAAGAAAAGTAAGTGAAGTCGGGAACACAACTTTAGTCTTTATTATGCCCAAAAGTTAAAATGTATCTTGTTTTCCAAACCTATATTGTGGTCCTCAAAAGTGAAGCTCCAAAATGATTAGCAAGCCGTTTGAGATCTAGCTAAACGCATAAACATAATTTTCTTTCCAAAGCATTACTTTTCATGTCTCTACAAACCATTAAAGTTGAATCCTCGTATATTACTATTTCACATAAAAAAATTAATACTACAAATCTCAATAGAATCATTCTTAAAAAAGCTCAATTAACTTAGAATTTTTCGTCAAACATAATCATTACAAAACATATAAATTAGGAATACAAAAAATTGAATCCTTTTATTTCAAAAGAGGGGCATGTGTTGGGTTATGAAGTCATTGTAGGCTTATGAGTTGACATGGGTCGGGTCCAATTTAATTTTCTTGGGTTTCTAGGCTAGAAACCCTATTTGTATCTCTATATAAACCAAGTCATGTATTGTAAGATTACGTATCAAAGAAAGCAAAACTATGGGTAATAATTTTACTTTCATTTTAGAAAGAGGTAGTATTGTGACAAGAAATCTATTACTTAATGCAGCATACCTTATTAGCAATGCCTATGGGGCTTAAGGAGTTTTTAAATACCTATGTTGTTTGTCTAGTTTTTTTTTTTTTTACAACAACTCCTAGATTATCTAGGATATAATGGGCAACACCTAGATAATCCAGAAGTTGCCCCCACCAAAACTCGAACCCATAATCTGTGGTTGGGGCGAGTACACTACTCTAGTGAGTGGCATTTAATCTATATATCAAATCTAGGTGACCACAAAAAAACAGTACAATCTGTGAAGTAAAAGATAAAAACTGACCTTTGTAAGATTGATCAAGCATTTGCCAACCACATCTAAGAACTTCATATACCTTGCAGCAAAAGACTCATTTGATGGTGCAGATGGCCATCGGGAAGGATCCAAAGTAAAAGCTTTGTAATCGAACTGTCAAGTGTTCTCTAGTCGCTAGCTTGTCTGCAAACAAGGGACAATTTTGCATCATAAGATACTTAACTGCCCAAATATGATGTAAAAATCATTACAGAAGATTTTATGGAATATCACCTGCATGAATGTGTTAAGAACATATTTGACCTTGAAGACGTACACATCAGGCTAAAGTGAAAAGTCTTTGTAAAACCCAAAGTAAAAGCAGCAAAATGCAATGATATTCAGAGCTTAATTCAGGTTGTAGGCCTACTTTACACATCTGGCTAAAGCAAAAATTCAGGGGATGCATTCTGTTCAGGAGGAATATAAATATGCTACAACCACAACTTAAGAAGCTCATAAGTAAAAAAAAACTAGAAACTAAATCAAGTGTTTTCTAATATCGGCATAGCAAAAAGGAGCAAAGGATAAACAACAGAAAATTTAAAGAAAAAAATAGAAGGATCTAACAACCTGCTAAAACTGATCCAGATATGGATCATGAAACTTCTCTAATTTGTTCAGCAGTAACAAAGATAAGTAAATATGACGAGGAGATATATATCCAAGTAAGATAACAATTTCATAAAACAAAGATGAGAAGCACTGACCATGTGCAGCACCAGCATAAGATGAGTACAACCTTCCAGCATAGTTTTTTAAGTGAGCGATTAAGGCATCAAACGCATTATCTTGAACTCAGATTCAAATCAACGACCCTAAACCTCGGAGAAAAATATCAAGAACAACAGGGACAAGGTTAAACCAGAAAGATATTTTAAAAAATAACTTAAGTAAAGGATTCTTGATGGCATCACATAGAGCAGCAAGGTCAATGTTGGCATGGTTATGAACCCTCGAGTTCTTGTGTACCAGTGGGTCTTACATTTGAGAGGTTCAAGGCTCGGCTAGTAGCTCGTGAGTTTTCACAGCAGTATCGTTTCGATTGTGAGGAAATTTTTGGTGAGGTGGACAAAATCACTTTGGTTCAAGTTCTACTCGCTTTGGCGATAAACAAAGATCAGAATTTGTGGCAGATGGATGTGAATAACGACTTTAGAAAGAGGTAGTTTTGTGTGGCTATTTAGGTCATGTCATCTATATGGAGCAACTAACAGCTTTGGAAACACCATGTGTCAAGATTACGTATCAAACTAAAGAAAGCAAAACTATGAGTAATAATTTTACGTTGATTTTAGAAAGAGGTAGTTTTGTGACAAGGAATCTATTACTTAATGCAGCATACCTTATTAGCAATGCCTATGGGGCTTAAGGAGTTCTTAAATTCCTATGTTGTTTGTCTAGTTTTTTGAATAGCAACTCCTAGATTATCTAGAATATAATGGGCAACACCTAGATAATCCAGAAGTTGCCCCCACCAAGACTCTAACCCACAACCTTGGTTGGGGTGAGTACACCACTCTAGTGACATGGCGTTTAATCCATATATCAAATCTAGATGACCACAACAAAACAATACAATATGTGAAGTAAACAAACAAACAAACAAACAAACATACCCCCTATATCCCACTAAAAAGCAGGGTTTGGGAGGGGTAGGTGGTGGCGAGTCTTTCCTTTATCTTAAGAGATAGAGAGACCGCTTCCAAAGAGACCCCCGACTCGAAAACAATAGCAAGCAGATTATAGGCCATATTATAGCAACAATAGAATAGTTACTTTAATTAATAAAAGAGCAATCACTTCATGCCTCAAGATAGAATCTCACCTAAAACTTGTGTTTAAGTAAGACAATGATTATCACATAGACATGATTCATAATAACATATGTTAATCAAGTCAAACATTACACAATCACACCATTTCTTTCTTGTCCAAATCAAGCCCGATCTTTCATGCATAACTTTAGTTGGTTCTTTTTTGTGCACATGAGCTTTAAACTACTTCCTATCCATCAATACTCATGCCTAAAACATGCATTAAATCCCACACGATCACTTTCCCCAACTTAATACTTTTTCAATCTGAAAAAGAAATTTAATGGATCATAAATAAAATGTTAACCTTTCTCATACCTCATTTCACTAAGGAAAAGTACTAATGCTCTAACCTTGATTGGTGGTATATTGCCCTTCTTAAACCCATATCCCTTTCAGTCTCAACTAATGCCTTGTGTTCGTGATTTTAATTTATATTTACCATAATGGTTTAATTGTCCCCACACTTAACATACACAGTAAAACCTACCCAACCTCGAGATTTGTGTTTTGCGACCAAATAGCGACCTGTAGCGTTTTATTATTTTTATTTTTTATTATTCTTATTTTTTATAAATATAAAATCGACCCAAATAGAGTATTTTAGCTATTTTGGTGATGTTTGTTTATAATTTTTACTACTTTATCGCTATAAATGTTAGTTTGTTGAATGTAAAACATTTCTTAAATTTTATACTACCTTATCGCTAAATACAAAATAGCGGCCACTATTTCCCGTTATTCGCTACGTAGCATATAGGTGGCTTGTCGTTATTTACCATTATTCGCTATTGAAAACTATGGTGGAACTCAACTTTTTTGATTGACATTGCAAACCATATTAATGGTGTTGAACTGGCAACCAATGTGATATCAAAATATAGTGTTGAACTGGCAACCAATGTGATATCAAAATATAGTTTGCAGAACACTAATATACTCAAAAAGTCAGAATGTCTTTATATCCTGGGATCAGCACAAACACCCAACCACCCAACCATCGCTGCCACCTCAACCTTACCAGCACCGCTACCACCTTCACCATTCCCCACCTCCACCTTCACCGCTAGCGACCCACCCACCACAGCCACCACAACCGACACCACCCACCCACCAACCATAGCCGCCGCCCAACAGCCACCCTGAACCCTCTAGCACCCACTCACCAACCATGGCCGCCGCCCAACAGCCACCCTCTAGCACCACCCGACTGTCCACGCCAACCAATACCACTCCCATCACAGCCTGTACACATCCCACCTAGACAAAGCCTAATCGAATAACACTAACTGGAGTACACATTTGGTGAGATCGTTCCATCTCGGGTTTTCATATCTGCTCTTAGTCTTCTTTACTTATATCTTTCGTTTAGATTGTTTGGCTGGGTTAGGGGTACCAGCACCTGCTTTTTAACAGGGAGAGTCATCCCCTATTTCTGTGTGAATTCTGCTTGCTGGTGATTTGCTGTTTTTTTGTGTTTCTTGTTCTGATTGTACGTCACCCGTGTGTTGTTAATCAGGGAGAGTCATCCCCTATTTTTTGTGCTATTGCTACTTGCTTCTAAAAATACAATACGAACAATTAAAAAAACGGTTTTTTTCAAGTTTTATAAGGATGATTTAAAAACAGAATATTAAAAAAAAATTAGAAAACACAATCATAAAACGAAAGTTTTAAAATGATATTATTTTTACTTTTACTTGAAATTGTTACTTATACGTAACTCAATTATATTTCATTTAAAAAATTATTATTTTTAAAATTTTATTATAAATTATTTAATATTTATTTAATATTTTTTTAACCCATGTAATTCACAATTAAGATACTAGTTAGATATATATTCCAAAAAGGTGGACTGCAGAAAGAGTACGGTACAAGTGGATAATGCACGTGAAAATCCAATCGGAAAATAAAATCAGGCGTATATATCTATCGGCAGTAAACACCGGAATGAGGTTCGTTCGTTGATCTGCTTTGATGGTTCCACCATCCCCATGGCTTCCCCCTCTCATCATCTGACCACCATCCCACTTCCATCTGACTCAGGTTAATTTCGATACAAACTAATCAACCCACACTTCACTACACATTCTTTAACATATGGGTCTTGAATTTCATCACTTTTGATTACCCATGATGCGTTCTTGATCTGATGGTTCTTGTTTAAGTTGCAATAGTGGGTTCTTGATTTTTGCAATTGGTTAGCAGTTTGCCTCAATTTGATCGTGGTGATTTGTTGACTGTGTTGAATTGGAGCAGCATGATTAGGGTTTTATAAGCGTCTGATTGATGGTAGACTGCCAGTTTTGAAATCGGTGATGTGGAATTTGTTGTTTTAAGTTGTGGGGTTTTCTTGATTTGGCAAAATTAGCTGTTTGGGGCATTCTTGATCATTTGTTGCGAGTTATTGATGGTTTTATTACGGTTCTTGTAAGCATTTGAGTGATAGTCAAACGGCTACTTTTGGAATCAGTTGTTGCTAATTGTTGATGGTGTTATTAGGGTTTTTGTAATGCAGTTAGTATTCATATGATTTGATGATTCTTGTTTAAGTTGCATTAGGTTCTTGATTCGGCGATTAATCAGCAGTTTTCATCAATTTGATCTTGGTGATTTGTTGTTTGTGTTAATTTGGACCAGCATGATTAGGGGTTTATAAGCATTTGATAGATAGTAAACAACCAGTGTTGAAATTGGTGGTGTGGAGTTTGTTATTCAAGTTGTGGGGTTTTCTTGATTTGGTAAAATGGCTATTTGGGGCATTCTGATCACATATTGCAAGTTATTAATGGTTTAATTAGGGTTCTTGAAACATTTGAGTGATAGTTGAACAGCTACTTTTGTATTCAGTTGTGGCTGATTATTGATGGTATCATTAGGGTTCATGTAAGCATTTGAGTGATAGTCAAACACCTACTTTTTTAATCAGTTGTTGCTTATTATAGTCATTTATAGATTGTATTATTAGGGTTTTTGTAATGTGTATCAAATTCTATTTTCTTCTGCAAACAGTTTAAATCCCATTTTTAGTGGAGTAATTTTCTTTGCAGTTCATTTGATTCCTACATTGTTGTTTTTAGAAACAAACATACCTGGTAAAATCCCACTCGAATAGTAGGGTCTACAATGTTGTTTTATGCTTATATATAATAAGAAGTTATTTTCCAGGTGGTCAACTAATTCCGGTCCACATTGTTACTCATGCAAGTCAGCTTCCACCTGAATTCTTGAAACCATCTCCAGATAAGCAGTTGGTGATTGGTTTTGACTGTGAAGGTGTTGACCTTTGTCGCAATGGAACTTTATGTATCATGCAGGTAGATGTGTTGATCTGTGATTAGTTTTATTATTTCCTACTTTCATGATTAATATATTAATAAACCGATTTTTTGGTCTTCAGTTAGCTTTTCCAGATGCTATATACTTAGTTGATGCAATTGAGGGTGGAAAAACACTTGTGGAAGCCTGTAAGCCTGCACTTGAGTCTAGTAACATCACAAAAGTTATTCATGATTGCAAACGGGATAGTGAGGTCTTTATTTTATATAATTATTTTGGCATTTTGATTCTTTAAATTATGATGTTTGTCTGATGTCCCCTATTTACTTCTATTTTGTAGGCATTGTATTTTCAGTTCAACATCAAGTTGCACAACGTTTTCGATACCCAGGTGAGTGTCACTGCATCAGGATTCGATCTTTATTGCTTGTTTCTTTCGTGTTAAATGTCACAAGATTAATAGTTATTTATTTGTGGCACAGATTGCTTACTCTTTAATTGAGGAGCAAGAAGGCGGGACAAAAGTACCAGATGACTACATATCATTTGTTGGTCTCCTTGCTGACCCACGCTACTGTGGTACGTACGCTCTTTTTTAGTTTTTTTTTCTCATTTTATTTTAGTTCCCATTTCTGTAATCTAACAGAAGTGAATGCTAACATTAGACCTAAAGAATTTGGCGACAGTGTTAGAACTGAGCTTAACATTCTTATTTTCCATCTATGAGTAATTTACTTGAATTGTATGTCATTTTAAACCCATTAGATTATAGATTAATTATATTCTCGCCTCATAATTTTCAAAACAGGTATATCTTATCTTGAGAAGCAAGAAGTTAGAGTTCTTCTCAGGCAGGTTCGTTCTACAAAAACTTCCAAGTTTATTTTTACTTTATAAAACGCAAACTATTGGAAAATATAGCATGATACAAAAAGTTTAACACCACATAAAAATCAACGTCTATTTTATTACAATGTAGGCATTTGGAAGTATTATAATTATAACATTCTGAAGATGTGTTATGTGGAATGTACCAGGACCCTAATTTCTGGAAATACAGGCCGTTGTCTGAACTGATGGTGCGTGCAGCTACAGATGATGTTCGTTTTCTTCTGTATATATATAACAAAATGGTGGTAAAATTGAATGAAAAATCATTGTGGTATCTTGCTGTTCGTGGTGCTTTATATTGTCGTTGTTTCTGCATTACTGATAATGATTACGCAGACTGGCCACCCCTCCCTCCAATTCCTGGTTTGTTCTTTTTATTTATTGTCTTTATTTTTAACTTTTCTTGTCATGCACGCTCCCAAATAGGCAATAATTCTTTTTTTATATGTTTTATGGTTTATTGCAGAGAACCTCATTACTGATAATAATGCTCCTGAGGAACAAATCCTTTCAGTTGTTGATGTTCCACCAGGGAAGATGGGAGTTGTTATTGGAAGAAAAGGAGCTTCCATTTTGGCTGTTAAGGAGTCTTGCAAGTAATTATTTTATATTTTTCTATACTCTATTATTTCAGCTTATGGTTTGAATAATTTGATGAGTTTGTCGTATTGGCAGTGCTGAAATATTCATTGGAGGAGACAAGGGACCACCAGACAAGGTTAGCCAACATCTCACGTTTACATTCTTGAAACTATGTGTTCTTAGAGCATTCACAACCCGTTCCATAAAATTATATGAGTGTATTCCCTATATTATATGGTATGGTTATAAGTGGTTGTGAGTGAAGGATGTGAGAAATTTACTGTTCAATCTGTATTTTTGGGAAACACTGTTCAAAATCCTATAATGTTTTTAATATATTTTAAGTGTTTGTGAGTGGAGAGAGAAAAAGTAATGATAAAGATAAAAAGGAGAGAAAAAATAGTGATTTTTAATTTGATTATATGGATAAAGATGGAGAATGGTTTGTGAATGCTCTTAGTTCTTCTATAGAAATTCGATACAAAATTTCAGTTCTGTTGCCTTTTTGTTATGAAGTCAACCCGACACAAAGTTACCCATTTTACGCGAATTTGTTGTGAACCATTACACAACCTGCTCATATTCGCACACCTCTAGTTTTAGCTATGAAGATGGTACATTCTGCCTTTTAAGGCTCGTTTTTGTTTCTGTAGGTTTTTGTAATCGGGCCAGTGAAGCAAGTGAGGAAAGCAGAAGCCATATTAAGGGGAAGGATGCTGGAAGTCTATTAATGAAATGCATATGTTATCCTGCACTTCTTATCCTTCCTGCTTACATATTGTGTAATAAACCCAAATGAAAAAATTGGTTACCTTGAGTTTTCAAATATGATATGTGGGATGTTTCATATACCATTGTGTTCCTTGCATGTTGGGTTTTTTATGTGAAAATGATTGCTTGTGCACCAACACATTGGCTAATGGTGTGTAGCTTGGCCCGGAGTCCCTGACATATTAATCTTTTCACCAATCTAAAGCTTTATTAGGTTGGGGTGGATTGAGTTAAATAAATGTATGCAAGTTTTATGTTGTTTGTGGGCACAGATAACTGAATAGTTTCGAGTCAAGAAGATCACTCGTAAACAAGTTTTGTTGATTGTTTATAAATAGTACTGAATATATTCTATAAAACTATGTTATTGACAGACTAAACTAATTCTTTTGAAATAAAACGGGTTAAGAGGTTGTAAGCGTTGGTAAAAGGAGTTTTCCTATTGTGTTATGTTTTGACATGCTTAATTAGACATCATAGTTAAAGTTAGTTTTTACCAATTATACTGCTATGGGTGAGATTGTTGTTGGTTGGATGAAGTTGGTTTGAATTTATAAAGTATACGAGTCAACTCTTATATACCGATACTTTCAAATATTTTGAATGTTGTCAAACATAACCAAATGATTCTGCTCAATAGTTCTCTTATTCACATCGATTATCCTGGTAGCAAATACTATCAGCACAACTAAGGAAGCCGAAAAAGAACCATCATCTCGTTTCAAATCATAATTATATCTTTACATGTCATTCGCCATGTTATATCCCTTGACCTCCATGGAGAATGATTAAAGGCACTGTAATCTTCCAGATCTATATCCAAATGAAAGTGAAACTGCAAGAGTACACAAAATGTCATCAGACAATTACAAGATTATGCATTGTCCAAATCTCATAATCAAGGATCAAAACCTAAAGTTATCTATTGTATAACTTGTACATTAAGGAATCGACCTGTTTATAATGCCATTTCCGCCTGCAACGCAGCAAGTTCATCTTCCTCAGCTGTGTTCTGGCGTTGAGATGGACGTGCTGGTTGCTTGCCAGCAGGGACGTACAGTGGCACCGCATGAGCAGTTGTGGCAGGCTGGAGAAGTTGTTCTTCCAGCTCTGCTCCTTCTAATTCTTCAAGTTCAGCTTCCAATTCATCCTGCATTTATTCATGTACACGATATATAACAATTACTTGACAAATTCAGCATCAAGTAGCATTTTGTAGCATATGAACATTTTTTCCATATTTCTATCTAGGGCTTGAGCTTCTCACATGACATGAAAAAATTCCACATAATATTACTATACAAGTTGACAAAATCATATGACCATGAGGTATTTACAACCAATTGAAGAAAGTACCTCATCAAAATCAGCTGCTGCACCAATAGGTGTTGACAATGCTTCCTGAATTTGTTTCATGTCCTCGGTTTGCTCATTTATTTCATCCATTGTTTTGTCAACATCATCAATGTTCCTGCATATACAAAATGCATAAATATTATAAAAAGATGGTGGTTCACACCATTTTCTTGCATTCCCAGTTCTCCATTTTGCCCCCCTCATGATATGTGACCCGCAATCATAATTCAAATCTTTAATTGTTCTCATGGAATATAAAGACCACCCTAAAATAAAATGCTTAATGACCAATTTTCCCTCACAATAAACAACATATATATGTGCATGTTAAGTGTAATAGTTTGGAGCTTACATTGCCTTCTGCATTGCCTTCATTGTTTGAGCACCGGTTCTTAAAGCATCCACAGTCTCTGTGGTAGCTTTTGCACCCTCTAGCATTATCATCTGGTGCCCAAGAATACATTTAAATTATTTTGACACGACTGTACATGAGAATAAAACCAGATAGAAAAGTTTAAGGTGGTTGATCAGAAAGGCACCTGATCATGAATACGCAATTGAAAATTTCCAAGTTGTTCAACTTGCTGTTCATATAGTTTCTTTCGCTTTAGACATTGTATTGCCGCTGAATTATAGCCAAAATGGAAACAGAAGAAGGGAAAAACATTAACAACAAAGTTGAACTTTCCAGGGTACAAAAACAAAGTTAAAGCAGCAATTGCTTCAATGGCCATAGTAATTTCAACAAAATATCCCAATGATGTAAAATCGATTCATATTAATGAAAAAAGCATAATCACATAAGCAGATCACTGCTAAATTTTCAAACATATAAATAAGTGATTGACTACTATCTCAATCCCCAAGATACCATACAAAAAGTAATGATGACTGTACATCAAAAAGAGCAAAACAAAAAAGATGAAACTACTAATACATTGAAGATAGCTTTAAAGCATTCAACTTTAACGGGTGTTGTTTGGGATTGTTTATTTAAACAACTTAACTACTTAGAAAGCAGATACGAGCTTCCGAGTGTTCGGATGAAGAAAAGTGTTTACGCTTTTCCACTTATTTTTGGGTTCAATAAGCAGTTTGAGATCGATAGTTTCAAACTGATTATTCTTGGTGGATTCAAAATTACAAGTCAACTATCAAGCCATCTAAATCAGCTATCCCATACGCCCATTACGTAAAGCCCACGAGTCAATACGTAATTACACAAAATCCACATAACAAAACACAAATGCAGAAACTTAAATCAATCTGTACCCCTTTTGTTTTTAGCCCTAGTAAACTCCTTTGCCCTTTCTACCTCAGCAGCAGCTTTCTTCAACAGCACACTCTCCTTCTTCTCT
Organism: Flaveria brownii; assembly: GCA_018326445.1. Lineage (NCBI taxonomy): Eukaryota > Viridiplantae > Streptophyta > Magnoliopsida > Asterales > Asteraceae > Flaveria > Flaveria brownii. The sequence goes on from BJCN01343228.1 coordinate 14,301, forward strand.
AGCATGTCAAGTGTCTGTATATCTTACGAAAATTATTACATAGATGAAAAAAAAATTGAGCAATTCAATAGCACTTCCAAGCAACACACAAAATTAACCGCATAATGTACCTCATTCAATTTATCTAACGTCGTTACAGCGTTAGCATCTTCTTTAGGCTTCCTAAACAATCGCGTAAACATTGTTACACTCTTTGCTCCTGAAACCAATACTTCTGAATTTTGATCAAAATCATACACTAAAAGAACTAAAACTTCACAGATTAACACAATCGATCATGTAAACATGTTTGGTACCTGGTAATCAGCACGTATGAGGGATGGTCACAAGAATCAAATGATGATTTTGAATGTTTATTGATCGATCTATTGCGAAAAAGATGGTGAATGAATCGAAAGTGTATTTTGAGGAGAATGAATGTGTTATGTGTGGATCACAAAGTGTTATTAGATGATGACGACTTTGGAGGGAAGAAGATACAACGAAATTGGGTTATCCGCTTCGTGGGGTTTACGCCGTACGGTACGCGTTTTATTGATCTGTTTATTATTTATTAATTTTTCAAAAATTGTGATCAAGTTACATGATTTTAAATGATAAAATTTTTAATCTTTTTATTAAGATTATCAAACTATTAAAAGTTAAAACTATATATAATAATCCACCTGTAGGGTGCTTGTGTGATACGGTGGGGAACATGAGTCGAGCGTAGCCTAGCTTGGGTTCGGTGCACCTACAAAGCAGTCAAGCCGGCTCAACTCGTTGACAACCAAGTCGATCTAGAGTCAAGTTTTTTTTTTCGAGCGAGCTTCGAATCTTGGTTAAATTTGTTGGAAAACTGAATCAAGCAACAACCAATTTATTATTGTCAAAAGACCACACTTTATAATGATCATTAACCTTATAGCTATACTATACAAAACTTGATCACCAACTCTCCTAATCATATTCTAATACTAACAATAAAATCAAATCTACTAAATCTTTTAGCATATTAATTTTATTTTTTGTGTTTATTTCAAGTTAGTTTTCATCTTTGACCCTTCGTCTTTTAACATGCATACAAATTCAAGATTATAACTTTCAAAATCTCTAAACTTTTACACTAAAAAAATAATTTTTTATTATTAAAAATGTTTATTGGTTACTCAACTTAGCAAAAAAGAGCATGAAGAGCATTCATGGTATACTATTCTTAAGTAAGAAGACTTCTCTAGTTATAGCAGTTTGCTTTATGAATTTGGCTCCTAACCACCGATGTGAGATAAGCTACAGAAAAAAAATGTCTTTTGGTTTAGCTTTAAAGGATTGTGTAATGTGTTTTAACACTTGTAATTACTTAAAGTTTTAATTTTAAACAAAAAAATTTTCTTATCTTCCTTATATATACTGTAATATGGTATAGATTCACACGTTAATTTTTTGTATAAAAGGCGGCTAAAACATATTTAATAATTAAACTTTCTGATCGTTTGATTTATTTTTCAGAATGCACTTCCTGTCATAGTAATAACCTTGTTATTTCTCTTGATGTTCATGTGCCTCTTGATTGATGCGATAACCACCGGTGAATTTGGTTAGGACGTTGGATGATGGTGGTCTGAGTACACAAGCAACAATGGTGGTTTATTTGTCCAAACCCTTTTTAGTAGGGGTGTTGATCGGGTTAGTTAATCGGGTTTAGGGTTAATCGGTTCGGGTTATTCGGGTTTTTCAACATTGAAAGTCTACCCGAAACCCGACCCGAATAACAATCGGTTTAATCGGTTTCGGGTTGTTCGGGTAACGGGTTGTTCGGGTCGGGTTTAGGATATTAAACGATAGACTTAGTTTAATAGATTTTAATGAGTTTTCATTTGAAATCTTATAAAACTAGTGGACTTAAAATAAGTTTACTTCTATAATTTATAAAATGTGCTTAAATATATATTTATATACAAACAATTTGATTAATTTGAACAATCTAAACAAGTGTATATATATAATTTGCTTAATTATAATATGAGTTGATCGGGTTATTCGGATTTCGGGTTAATCGGTTCGGGTTATTCGGGTTTTTGAGGTTTGAAAGTTTATCCGAAACCCGACCCGAATAAGAATCGGTTTAATCGGTTTTCGGGTTGTTCGGGTAACGGGTTGTTCGGGTCGGGTTTCTTCGGGTACGGGTAAGATTGGGTCGGGCGGGTTAATTGGGTACGGATAAAATCGACGGGCCTAACACCTGCACTTGATAATACGTACTTACATATATATAACTCATACATGTACGTAACTTTTAGTTGTACACTTTGTAACACATACTTACATATATGTAACCCTTAGTTTTTATGGTTTTCATTTATAACATGGTTTTTAAGGGATCACTTCCCTATATACGTGTGTGTATATATATTGTAATAACTTTATATATGTGTCCATAAATCTGTGTGTAAAGTAACGGGAAAATAGTACACGTTTTTAAAAATCAATTGAACTCTAGTGAATTACGGCCGGATGTTTGATTCGATTTTAACTGATATACTTAAAAGGTGTCAAATCTATTCAACCTTTTACTTTTTTATATATATATATTTTTATATTATATTACTTTAGAGCAACGCCTTCTTTCTAATGATCTAGATCTAAAAATAGATTTAACGTGTGTATTTTCTTCGTCCTTGAAAAGGTTAATTAC
>BJCN01343239.1:9145-19540 GCA_018326445.1 Flaveria brownii
ATCAGGGTTGATGTCATTAACAATAGTAGATATATGGATCGTGTGCGAGTTCACCTATTCAAGCCACCAACAAGACATACATACCATTCCTACTTATCCCTTTATGATTTTGCTCTGTATGCTTACCACTTTATATTCCAAAATTATCCCTTTATATACATTAAAATAAAAAAATAATAATAAAGAACAAAGAATTCTGGTGAATAAGAACTATAAGCTTGGCTCTGGTATTATTCATATGATCTATGCAAACAAGTTTATCAAACGAAATAATGCAAAAAAGCAACTAAAGATGCCAATCAAAGCTTCAGTTTCCACCTAACACTAGATTTCAATCTTTCATGCATAATTACATAATCAAGATTGCAGATATCCCACTGATAGTAAACATAACATAACTAGATAGTTACGATGAAGTGACCTTACCAGTTACATTTCTCTTGATGCGCGGAATTGGGGTATAAGTTCGGGGAACCTGCTGGGGAATGTGTGTTTTGAGTTGTGTATGCTGAGTCATCTTTTGGGATTCCACATATGATATGCATATTGAAAACGCCTGTAGAGGTGACAATGATGCATTGTAGTCGATTGAAAATATATCTTCCTTCAATGGAGAGAGGCTGAAAATGGGTCTCTTGTTCTGAAATTCACCCTGTTGATAAAATTATATAGAAAATAAGTGAGTATACTCGCACACATTGTTGTTTATATAAGTTGAAGGTATTGAATAAATTGGAATAATAAGATCATACCTGAAAGTAAAGCTCAAACTGACGTGCAGTCATGTGAATTTTGTCTGATCTTGAACTGCTAGACTGCACCTGGTTAGAAAGGGTTTTTAACCTGCAGCCCACATCCCAACCACCACAATCACACACCCCACCAGACCGCCATCGATCAACCAATGGTGAAGGTTCTCCTTTACTTGGTACACCATGACTGCCGCCAGGTAGAATGACCGTTGTGCTAAAGCTTTCTTGATTATCTTCATCATTCGACTTTCTTGAAAACTTCACAACCACAGCTCCCAATTCCTCTTGTGGCTGGATATTTGGGTTCACAGAAAACAAAACATACTCCCTGGTGTCACAATGAGAATTTACAACCTTCATTTGAGCTGTTACATTAGGTACATAACCGTGATCTTTACTTTTGTTACTCTGAGATAACCAACTTATGTTCTTTTTTTTCACCTCATTGACAGTGAAAAATGTATAGAGCAAGTTCTTGTTATTATCTTTCACTGAGGAGGTTAAACTTGTCACCGTGGCTGCAAGTATTTCCTTGTTGTTTTCAACTGCAAATGTAAACAGAAGACGCTCGTTCTTAACTGTTGTCTGAAAAAGAGCTTGCTTCCAGGATGATGATAATAATGATGATGATGAACCATCATCAACACTAACTTCCTTTTTGAAATCAAGTTTCACTTTTGCTTTTGTTCTTGAGTCTTCATGGCCCGTCTCCTTCGAAGGAAATATGGGGTCTAGCAACCTCCTTAATGGACTTGAGTGAGACCAGTTACCATCCTTATTTAAACTTTGTGAAACTGTAGAATCTGGTCTTTCTGTAGCAGATTTAAGACTAAAGCTAAAACGATGAAGTGGGGATACACTTCTAGATTTTAAATTAGAGTTCCTGGAAGGAGTGGATGAACTTTTTCTTTCCGGGGTCTTGTTTGTAGGACTGTTTTCATTTCTTGAAAAATCAAGTTCCCTTTTAGAGTTTTTAATGTCTACAGCTCCATACTGAAATGTCGACGTATTTGGATTGCTACTGTCATTTACGGACTCGTCTTGGATCTTCAACTTCCCCTTCAAAGATGATTGTTTTGAAGGATCTTTAAAATGTTGAAAACCGTGAACACTTTCTGAACAATCTTCTTTAGGGGAAGCTTTAAAATGAGATTGAAGAGTCACCCGATGAGCTTTTTGACGTGCAGGAGAGCAGCTTTGATCTCTACTAGATCTCGGAGATGATCCATCAGCAGAAAACAATGAAGAATAGCTGCTAGATGGTGAACATTTGTTACTTTTAAGAAAATCCTGTTTATAATGTCGATGCCATTTCTCTAAGTGAGTCCAGTCCATGACTCCAAAACTCAAAGCTCGATCTTGAAACGTTTTTCCCTTTTCAAGATAACTTGGTAAATGTTTCATGTGTTTGACGATTTCTTCCATCTCTGTTGCCTTTTGCTTTTGGTCAAACTTTGAAGGTGATGATTCCATCTCAGGTACATTCTTTGCAACTTTGGAACGGAATTTCTCCAATTCAAATTTGTCTCGTAATGAGGTACGGTTTGATTTATGGTCACCCATTTTACAACTTTAGTTGCTGTTTAACAAAATTTTACACACAAAATGGATGAAATAGAGCTACATTTTTGGCCACATTCTGTCCTCTAAAGATTTTGATGACGAGCGATATCTCTTCTGAAAATAACAATCATGATATGGATCAGTCAAGCAGTCTATATTGAAATCAAGAATCTCTCACATAAAATAACAAACATAGAAAACGAAGATAATATCATGAATTCAATAGACTATGCATGATGCACCAAAGAAAGACATGTTCGATTTTTACAAAGAAAACAATATAGCAAAGGAATAATGGAATATAACATGAAACAGTATCCTCCTCAAATGATTATTTCTATGATTAAAAAAAAAATAAAAGTAATTTTTTTCTTTTCGTATCAAGTGTAAGATTCGATTCAGAACACACGATTAACTTCCTAGAAACAGTCAAAACCTTCAAAAGATTATGTTGTTAGAACAACTCAACAGATAAGTTTACATAGAAACCACCAAAAAACTACTGATCTAGATTCTCCTTTATGGTCCCCATTACCTTGTTACAGTACAGAGAATTCTAGCTTCTATATACAAAATTTTCCCATCATCATGTGAAAAATTTATAAAATTTACATTCATTCAACAAAGTTTGAAGCTAAAATTACCAATTCACCCATAGTCCTCAAGATTCTATGGTATCAACATTACTGAAAGGCATTTACATATTGGGTCAATAGGCAGTTAGGCACTACACATGCAAATAATATCCAAATGGTTCAAATAGTAAATGAATTAGGTTTCGAGTACCTGGCAAATCGATCCTACACCTTAGACAAGTGAAGTATGAATTCAGTGTTCAACATGCACAAAGTATCAACAAGCTGTATCTATAGGCTATTCCTGATTTTCAAGATGTTGAATTACATAAAGAAACTGATAACGAATCTAGTGGTCGTGATAAATCATTACTATGAGTTTCAAGATAAGATGATAAAGTAATGTGCAACACATGAAACACATAAATTAAATTCCCAGGTGATGAAAAAGAATAATTCAAAAAAAGATTTTGATTTTTTGAACATTGAACCTCTGATTAGGACAGGGGAAACAACAACTACAACAAAAAGCAACAAGCAAAAGTAATTCGGTGAAAAGTAAATCAAGAGCTTTGTGCACATGCTGCTTCACTTCCCTTTTTTTGCTCCACTAACATCATGATAATAAAAACTCTCTAAATGAATCAACAACAATCCACACAAAAGTAGACACCTGAATCTACAAGCATACACACTAAAAGTATACCCATATTCAAGTTGTGATTCAGCTTCAAAAGCAAGAAATACCCATAAAAACTGTGTCTTTAGCCATGAAAACTAAAGTGTATAATTTTTTTTTAAGAAAAGCACAATAGAAACACAATCACTCTTAAATTTCTACCCAAAAGAAAAACTTTATAAAACACAAACAGACAACAACTGACGAATAAACCACAATTTGTATACTGATTCAAGAAAAATACTCACTGAAGCATTTCGTCGAACAGCTTACCTGACGTTATGGGTTCTTGAAAGTTGAAATGAAGAACAATCTGTCGGTGGACGGTGGGAACAAAAACAAAGATTGTCACATCAACCAACGAAATTCAAACTTAAACATCAATACACCAAAGAAATCTCCTTTTCCCAAGAAATAAACCCAAATATCTTCCAAGTTTCCAGTTGTTCTTCTTCACCAAAACCCAAAGATACAATCACAGAACAAGTGGAGTTTTGATTTGGGTTTGATAAAGAATGGTGTGAAAGTCACTTGCTTTGTGGAGCGGTGGCAGAACGGAATCGTTTTCGATCGGACGGTTGAGAGAAGAGGATATATTCAGTAGTAGAAGATCATCAGATGGGTGAATAATGTGGAACCCACTGGATAGACTAGTTGAGTGCGTTAAGATTTGTCTTTATTATTGGATGCTCAAAAACTATGCTTTTTATCCTCATAATTGAAGTTTTGCTAAGCAAATAAAGTTGATTTAAGTTCTTCTTTATTCATGTTTAGTTCATTAGACTATTAGAGTATTCATAATGGGTTAGTCATAATCAGGGCAGGCCATTTCTAGCAAGATTTGTTTAATGATATGATATAACATGAAGTTAAACGGGATTGGGTTTAAGTGAAACGGATACGGGTTATAAACGGGTCAACATGATCAGAACACAATGAAACCGGGTCTAAGTGGGTTCAGCCTGTTAAACTCGTTTATGACATGATTAAACTGATTAAATAATTTAATATATCCCTTTTGTGATATTCGTTCCGATTCAAAGGCTTTGAATAACCTTCTGCAAGCTTCTATTCGATTAACCTTTTGATTATTATTTGTACCTTCTGATCATTATAAATGATCGAATCAAGTTCCAAATTGGATTTAAGGATATTATGGGTTATACATTGAGTTGAAGGATATTACAATTTGTATGTTTTAGGTTTAAGAATTCTATGGCTTTTATTTTGATTTTTGTTAACCGTGTTAAATAGGTCATGTCGTGTCATTCATGTTACTTAACATGTATATTTAATCATATTAAATGGGTTGTGTTCGTGTAACATGTTTATTACCAAGTTCATATTTATGTTTGGGTAATTAACACCATTAGTTATACAAGTTTGGTACATGTGTTAATCATGTCGTGTCGTATCTGATCTGTTCAGCATCAGTAGACCTGTTTTTCCATCTCATAACCATCTTCATCGTTAAATTTAAAAAAATATATAAAAATTATGTTATTTGACTTTTTAAAGGGTGAATCTACCATACTATTACTTCTGAATTATTTCAAATAATTTACATTACGATTAGGCTATGGTGTAATCTTTTTTAGAAAGTTAAAAAATATTCATTATAGAATATGTGGAAACAAGCTATAAGCATACATGAAACTAATTATTTCAAAAAGTTAAACTAATTATTTGGTTATTAGTACTCTTTGTAGGTACACAGTTTGCAGAAACTATAAGGTATTTGTACGTTTCATTCATAATAACTGCAATTTTGTATGTTACATATTCACATTGTGATATGGATCAGGACCCACTGAACGAACCGCCCAAAGATGTTATTGCAAAACCCAGCCCGACGAACAGTGGCAAGAGGCAGAGGCCTCTTTAGCCTCATCCATTCAGATTCTTTTGAATAGTATGTTTATCTTTTATTTGAATTTTAATGGTTATCATTTTCCTTGTTTATCTGTTTTTTCAAGTTGTTTCTATTTTCTACTTAAACAATTGTAATGCTCGGATGGATGATTAAGTTTTACGAATAAAAAATTTCGTTTGCTTTTTTGTGTGATTTCGGTTGGCTGAACATAGGATTTCCTCACGCTAGGGTTCTAGCGTCGCCACGTATACGAATCCGTATCAAGTGGTATCAGCAGCTCGGGTACTCAGGATGTCTGCATTTGGGTGAGATCGTCGTCATCAACACCATAGATTCGCCGCCGGAGACAACAGTCAAGAACAATGTGATCCTCACGACATTGCTGAAATAGAACGTCTCCAAAAACGGATTCGTGATCTTGAACTCAACCATTGTCAAAGGGAAGATAGCTCCGCCACTGAGTCGGTCGCATGGGACGAAGATGACGACAGGTTCCATAACGTCTCCGGTCAACGTCACCGACCACCACCGTCCGACCCTATTCGACCTTTGGGTATATGTACGGAGATTCCCGAATTCGAGGGCAACATGCAACTAGACAATTTCATCGATTGGCTTCAAACGGTGGAACGAATCTTTGACCTCCAGGATGTTCCTGACAATCTCAAGGTAAAACTTGTTGCTATTAAACTAAAGAAACATGCTTTGTTGTGGTGGGAACATGTGCAAAAAAAACGCTCGTGGGAAGGAAAATACAAGGTGGAATCGTGGGACAAGATGAAGCAGTTGTTACGATCGAAGTTTTTGCCAGTTAATCACCGCCAAGATTTTTTTTGGCTTATCACAATTTGCGACAACAATCGTTGTCCGTTGAAGAGTTAATTGCAGAATTTGAATGCGCTCGTCGTATGCGTTGCGGTATCGAGAAGATGAAGAACAGACTATTGCTCGTTTTTAGGGGCACTCTGGTCCGAGATCTCGGACGTGGTCCACTGACAACAGTATTGGTCATTTAATGATGTTCACATGTTAGCTTTGCAGGTGGAGAAACAATTGTCGGCTCGACATCGACCAATCTCCCGCGTTCCATCCACTGCTTGGCCTCCGGCACTGCCCTCCTCACAGCCACGGGCCGGCCTAATCAAAGCCGACCCACCCTAGCACCGGTGGCTCAACCCACTCCCTCAAGTGGTACTCTTTGGTGTTTCAAATGTCAAGGCCTTTGTCACCTTAAAAGGGATTGCCCAAATAAACAAGTTATTCCTTTTGTTGATAAAACTGCACCAATATTTGATACTGAGGACAATGTCAAGGAAACTAAAATTCTTTACCCTGATTGGGGTGAGGCACTTGTTATTCAACGCATTATCAACACGGCCTTAGCCGATACATCCGATGACACGTAATGGCTTCGTAACAACATCTTTCGCACCAAGTGTACGTCTAAAGGCAAGGTTTGTATGGTTATTATTGACAGTGGTAGCTGTAAGAATATGGTCGCTGTAAGAATATGGTCGCTAGTACCATGGTGGAGAAACTTAACTTATCGCTCCATGATCACCCCGACCCATACCCACTTACATGGTTAGAAAAAGATAACCTTCTTAAAGTTACCCATCGGTGTTTGGTTCCATTTTTGATCGGTAATAAATATGCCAATGAGCTGTGGTGTGAGGTTATCCCGATAGATGCATGTCACCTTTTGTTAGGATGACCATGGCTCTATGATCGTCCGGTTAAGCACGATGGCTTCCGAAACACTTACACTTTCAAAAAAGATGGGCTTAATATTACTTTAGCACCTTTGGACCCAAGATAGCAGGGTCCACATCTATGCTAGTTACCAAATCTGAATTTACAGCTCAGACCTTCCCAGACCCTTTTGTTTTCTGGTTATTGATTGCCAAAGAAAACCCCGACATATCGGTTGTTCCACACGAGGTGCAGCCTCTTTTAGCCGAATTTCAAGATGTTTTCCCAATTGATATCCCAGCAGGTCTTCCATTGGTACGTGAAATCCAACACGGTATAGATTTTTTTTCGGGTGCAAGCATTCCTAACAAGCCGACTTATCGCATGAACCCAAAGGAATTTGCTGAGTTTCATCGTCAGGTAACCAAACTTTTAGAAAAGGGAGTTCCAACATTACTCGTGCCCAAACCGAATGTCACTTTTCGAATGTGTATTGACAGTCGCACGATCAACAAAATCACTATCAAGTACCGGTTTCCTATTCCGCGCTTTGATGATTTACTCGATCACTTATCTGGCTCAAAGGTCTTTTCCAAAATTGATTTACGGAGTGGGTACCATTAGATACGCATGTGGCCCAACGATGAGCGGAAAACGACTTTAAAAGACAAGATGGGTTATATGAGTGGATGGTCATGCCGTTTGGATTATCCAACGCGCCTAGTACATTTATGTGGTTGATGAATCACATTTTTAAACCACTTATAGGTCGATGTGTTACCGTCTATTTCGATGATATCTTGGTTTTTAGCCCCAATATCGGTGCCTATTTAGACCACCTCAGAAACGTCTTCATGATCCTAAGGGAACAAAAGCTATATGCCAATGTAAAAAAATGCCAATTTTATACCACTGAAACTATTTTCTTGGGTTGTTTGATATCTGCAGAGGGCATACGCACGGATGAATCAAAAGTGTCAGCAATTACCACATCACCACAATCCCTTCATGAGATTTGAAGTTTTCATAGCCTCGCCTCTTTTTACCGTCATTTCATTAGGAACTTTAGTACTATAGTAGCTCCTATTACGGAATGCTTGAAGAATAGTAAATTTTCTTGGTCCTTGCCTCTCAACATGCGTTTAATACACTCAAAATAGCCGTCACCAATGCACCGGTCCTATCCTTACCAAATTTTGAGCATGTTTTCCAAGTGGAGTATGACGCTTCGGGTGTGGGCATTGGCGGTGTTTTTAAGTCAACAACACCGAATTACTGCTTTTTTTAGTAAAAAATTGAGCGAAACACGGCGACGCTATAACACATATGATAAGGAATTTTATGCTATCATTCGGAGCCTTGAGTATTGGCGACACTACCTCCTGCCCAGTGAATTTATTCTATATTCAGACCATCAAGCTCTCAAGTTCATCCAATGCCAAGCAAAATTAAACCCAAGGCACGCTAAGTGGGTCGAAACTCTTCAAGATTTCTCCTTTGTCGTACCACTACAAGGAGACAGGTCTTTAGGGGCGACAAATGTCGCCAAGACCCCTAGAGTCGCCGCTATTACCTTTAGCGGTGACTTGTCGCCGCTAAAACATCGCCGCTAATAAAACATCGCTAATGATCAAAATTTCGCCGCTAAAAAATCGCCGCTAAAAAGTCGCCGCTATTACCCATATGTCGCCGCTATTGAGTCGCCGCTAAAACCCCAAAAAATGACGAAAATGTGTCGCCCCTAATGCCCCTATGTCGTCGCTAATACCCCTGCGCATCTATTACAGCTTCCTGCTGTATTTTTCAGTTTTTCCATATTTCTAATACAAATTTATACATAACAATCTACATATTCTGCATACGTTTACTAACTCTAAACATAAATTACCATACATGAACATAAATCCGGTCGTTACAAACATAACGTTTTAGAATTTCGTCTAGGTACATCCTAAACCTAAAAACTAAACTAAGTCAACATCCATTTATACATTACATTCTAAAACTAAACTAAATCAACATCCATCCATCCATTCTAAATTAAGTCAACATACATTTATCAATTAAGCTTCATCATTTTCATCATCTTCATCGTCTTCAACGTCCTCATCACTAACTTGTTTATTTTGCCCATAATTTTGAAGCTGATCTCTAAAATATGGGTCTTGGAACAAGGCATCAATTTGTTCCTACAATAAAAGTAGATTTAAGTCCAATTCCATTTTGTCCATTTTATGATGACCCATCTAAACGGGTCAAACTAATAACATTTACCAAACTAATAATATATATATATATATATATAAATTTAAGGTCATTATAAGTAAATGTTATTGTTACCCGTGTGAATGCGACTGTTGGCGACGGTTGAGACTTATCATGGGTAACCGGGGCTTTTGAAGAAGGTTTGAACCCAATCCCTCGGGTCCATCCGCGCCTAGTACCGAGGACGTTTTTAAACGCATTCACTTGATCATCTCCTTGAGTTTGGGCAGTCAACTCATCCTTTAATTGCCGCTGTAGTTTACAAAAGGTGAATTATATATGCAAGTAACAAAAAATTAAATTTAAATAGTTACTAACAATTGTTTCAGTTGCTGCGCTATCAATCGTCCCATCTTTAAGTGTATGAGCATCAATGAACGTCTATAGGTGACTTTGAGCCTGTTTAACATTAAATATTATTTTTTATTACAACTAGTACGTATAAGAGATATATATATATAATATATAAACCAAACGTTACTTTTTTATAAGTTGTGCTGCTATACGATGATGTCCCCCCTCGGTTTGGGTATTTTTGAAGTTGACGATTTGCTTAGTTAACGAGTGATTGTTTTATGCTAATCACACTCCCAATTAGCCGGAGCCATCCCTTCAGGAACATTGGCTAGAGGTCTCTCGACATCCCCTCCAAACTCTTGAAAACACCTTTTTGCATCTGCTTTGCGATCTCTGTATCGCTTCATGTATATTGAAAAAATTCCCATCTTTAACTTAGATCGATCAACGTCCCGATCAATCTGCTCCAGATCGAATGATTTCTAAAAAAAATAAACAAAAGAAGTTAGTCAAGTAAAAAACAAAGATCTCGACATAAGATAAACTTAAATAAATCATTTACTGCGAGGTGCTCGTACAATGCATTTTGTTGAGCTTCTGAAACCTGTCTCCAACTACCTTTATCAAATGGGATGTTCTGTCACATGTATAACCCCACTTCCCGACTAAACAAATCTTTCTTATGTCCAACCGGGGTAA